>VZTA01020421.1:15277-66085 GCA_013398855.1 Mohoua ochrocephala
GCATAAGATATTACCATTAGGCTTTACTTAATTTTTGCCTGTGTTATTGAGATCTTTATCTATCTCCATTCCTCAGTGTTTATCCATTATCCACATGGAAATCAATTACGAAAATGGTAGTTTTCTAACAGTTTTCCCCTGATACAGTATTTGCCACAGTACAGATCTGAGTTTTTTAAAAATTAATTCTTACTCATTTTTTTCCTACCAGAAACTAGTTTCTTGAATTCTTCGCTAACGCCTCACTAAACAAAGGCTTATAATGAAACAAACATTATCTGGTGAAGTGGGCTTCATGGAACTTTTTTTTTTTTTCCAGCTAGTAGACAGTACTACAAATGTTACTTTTCCTAATCAGGTCTGATAGATATTGGAAGTAAAAGACATGGATAAACCTTTGACCAATCCTTAATTAGTATCACCAATGAAATATTTATTCTTTTACTATAAATCTAGAAACCCAGGGAAGCTGTGTTTGCATCTTTTATCAATTTAAATAATAACTTGCTTTATTGCTTTTGTCTTAAGAACAGACAGGCTGAAAAATTATTTGTACCCACAACCAATTTCTGGCTGCCATGGTCTGTACAGTTAAGGTGAATATTTAATAATGCCATTTAGATCATGGAGATCTCTTGAATGTGTAATTCACAATATTCCATGACAGATGTGTGCAAATGTGTGTGTGTCAACTCTACAAACCAGTAGGAAAAGGAGCAGTAAAGAAGTTAAGAGTTTCTCCAGTTTTCCAACTGGCCTTTTATTTGGAGAACTGAACTACCTGAGGCATTGAATCCTGTTCCCCTTAATGGTAACAAACCATGAACACCCGGCTGAAGGAACCAAACGGGTTTCCCAACACTACATAAAACAAGACACAGAGCTACACCTGTGAGTGTGCCACGAGGAGAGAGCGGCTTGTTTGACCTGGGTGTGCACATTTCAGACAGAACTCGGCACACAACGGTGCCACCACCACTCACGATGTACACTGAGCCACACACGCTGCGAAGGAAACTACGTAAATGGATACAGGCAATGCACCTCAAGCTGTAAACAGAACATCAAAATACATGAAGAAAAACAAAAGGTAGAAGTGCTAATTATACATGAGCACCGCATTGCTACCAGGGTAGTGCAGCCATATCCTCCGATTACTGCTTCTGCTTTTTGCAACAAGAGGGAATTCCTGGTGACTGCTGTCAAAAGTGACATCGACGCAGAAGAATGGAGAGCATGAATGAATGCAAGGACACACTCTGGCAAAACCAATACAAATATCACAAATGCAAAGCAGATGAATGGACTCTTGAGAGCCCATAAATAACTGCAATACTCTTGAAGGGTTTTCTCCCAACTCATTAGTTGTTACTGTACTTTCCACAAACCTATCATATGTTGTGAAACATTTGTGTCTTTGCCTTCACTTTCATTACACTACTTAGTCTAAGTAGATACAAGGACTTTATCAGGAAGGAGTTATCTGTGTTTGTTGTGTGCGCTGGAGTTTTAAGAGAGGACTGTATTGATAGCAGCATGGTGTGGTTTGTATTTGTACTTATCTGACTGCAGCGTAATGGAGTTCAGAATTCCAATAGAAAAGCTAATAAAAAACACCCAAAATAGTAAGAGGGGAAAGGACTGGATGTGTGAAGGGGATACAAAACCAGACTGACATCATCTTTCACAAAATTGGAACAAAAAGATAGTCTCGTTGGAAATATCTTTCAGGATGTTATGGTTTAGTACTATGAAGTCCATCCCATACCCAGCAGCTCAGTGACAGTGTTGCCAGCTACTGCACTGGCATTAGAAACCAGGCCTTTTGTTAATCAGTAGTCCAAAATGAAGAGCTAATTTATCATCTCAATCAAAAATTCAGTGGAGCAATGCCCCATGCACATGAAGAATCATTGAGAACACTAAATTTTGGTAAAAACCTTTTCTCTTTAGGGAAGACAAGCTATTCAGACTTGCAAAGTAATTTTACCTCAGATAAAAATTTAGCATGAAAATTAATTTGTCCTCTTTTGCTGGTTTAGATTGCTTTTATTTAAATACATTTAAATAAACCTTCCTAGGACTGATTAGATGATGGTTCAGTATAAGGCTATATGACATTTATTGCTATTTGTGTTATCATTACCTACACACGACTTAAGATAACTGTCACCATAATTTACACTACGCAGGGTGCACATATCCACGTACTGCATTATTCCATCTAAAACCCCTTGCAGTTACAAACACCGCACAGCCATCCCCAGACTGGGTCCACAAAGGCAAGAAGTCAGAAGCTAGAAAACATCAGGACCGACTATAGTTCATCCAGCCTTAATTTCTGCTTTCTTTTGCATCAGACTTTATACAGAAAATTAGGCAAATAATGCTGAACTCTGCAAATTAATATCCTTTTGCTATAGCTGTAACTAGCCTGAGCACATACGACATTCCAGATATATTTTTGAAACTGAGGAAGATACAGCAATTTGCAATATTTGCAAGCACGGAAGTCTTTCTGTCTCGTGTGCTTTGTCAGCAACCTCTTAACACTTAAATTTCAGAGCTGCACCGCTGAGTGCTCCTGGAGGATTCCTACCCACCTCAACTTGTAACAGAAAACTCAGGATGAGAAAGGGTCACTTAGCAGGGCTAGGAATAGTCTGACCCATTTGTCTTCCCCGGGACTCATGCTGAGTGAGCTTATGACCCAGGGATCTGGGTCAGTCTCAGAGGTCAACTTTGGGGACAAGAATAAGGTTTTACTGTGTTCTTTTTCTTCTTCTTTCCCCAAGAAAATGTGTTTATTTGTTTTAGACCAAACCAGTGCTCTCAAAGTGGTCAGGGCCTGGTTGCTCCATAAGCTGAGCCTGTATGGGGAGACAGCAGCATGGTTCCCTCTCCCTCCCCATTCCAGGGCCACAGCAACTCCATAATTATTTATTATATTGTCAGCCTGACAAAATTTTCATGAGGAATGAAAGCAAAAGAAGAACAAAGGCAATTTTTCACTATTTGTATTCCAGTATATGCTGAATGGAATTTTACAAGAGAAAGCATAAACATTTCTTTATCCCAAGACAGAGTCTTTTGCCAAATAATAAAATCCTGCTGCAAATAACGGAGATAGAAAACCTTCTCAAGTAAAATGTTGCCAAGATTGGGAAATAAAATATGTTTAGTCACTCAAAGAGGAGGGATTCTTACAAATTGTGGTTTGCGTTCTCTGCTCTCTGAGAGGTCAAGAAAACACACTCTGTTTTTTATTTGGAAAGGAACTTCCCAGTTTTGACATGTGACCACAAAAAAAACCCCTTCTCCCAAAAAGGAAATCATAGTATAGCCTCAGCACTAATGGAAAGATATTCATAGACCTCACTGGGCAGTTCATGCCTTCAATCCCAATGAGAAAAACGTCATTGCAGGGAATATATGCAACTCTTCAGGCTCGTATGAATTTTGGGGAAGGTTTGTGAGATTTTGATTTTTATTTTGGCAAATCGGAATTTGACCTGGGAGTACAGTCCCTAAAGCTTTCACAAGAAAGGGAGAAAAGATGGTACAAAGCTTATGGGGTCAGTCAAAATTCTCACAGGTGAGTGGTGAGCCTTCCGCTGCTGTCCTGCTTCAGATTTAAAGACCAAAGCACTGGAAGGACCAGCTTGGATTGACAAGGAGCTCAAGGAGGTGCCGTACAAATGTACAGCATCAAAATCATGAATGCTGTACCTCATATGAGAGGCCAAATGCAAGAAAAAAGAAAAGCACAAGCCTGAAAAAGGAAGCTGTGAAGGGTTGGGAGAAGAGGCTGAGAGGAAGAAGAGAAATGTACGAACCCTTTTTTCCCCTCACTAACTGCTCTGCAAAAAACAACAGCAAGAAAGATTTTGTCCAAATGTTACCGTTGTACTTTCAGTTGTGTTCATGCCGGTTCTTTCCATGAAAGGGTGTACGTGCCAAAGCAAGGTTTGGCCTACCAACCATATTTGATGTGCACATAACATTTTGGCCTTCAACAAAACTTCCAACAATACCAGAAAAAGGCAAGATTACCCATTGGAGAAGGCAGATTTTTTTGTTTGTTTTGTTATGTAAAGATCTTCCCTTTTCCATTTACATGCAATAATGTAACTAAGTAACATGCCCAGTATATAGCTGACAGCTCACAGAATTACTGTGTTACCACCAAATAATTTTTCCCATCCCCTGGTCTTGTAAGCAAGGCGACTTAAGGGTCTTCAGAGTTTTAAAGACATTTAAGTTATTTAAGAGCAGAAGCTGGCTTTTCAAACTTGAATAATTAACACATCATTAAATCAACAACCTCCTCAATGATCCTCTCTTCTAAAAAAAACCCCTTACGCCGTTTTTTATAAATTCACAAAAAGAACAACTTCTTGCTTTACTACTACAGTGAAATATCACTTACAAGCTTTTCAAGCCCATGTTGTCTATGTTGCACTAAATGTGAAAACTGTCTCCCTGATTCTGCACCATGCCTTACAAAAAAACCACACCGTTTGCAGATCAAAGGGAGACGATTTATGCTTTCATCCCAGCTGACGGACGATTAAATTAAAACAGATCAGCAGTACAGTGCATGGGCAGGTGGCTTTAGCTGCCACTGTCGGCCTCAGAGCGATTAAATTGCGGTGGAGATGGAGGGCCTTCCGCTCTCATTCCCGCACTTACAGATCAAACGGTGACAAATGAGATGTTACTGCTCTTGTAAAGCAAGGCTACAATCTGTCAAAATCCAACATAATTTGTGACCCTACGTGACATCCTCTTTCTCTTTTTTTTGACATTTGAATACAGTGATTGTACTAGAGTCAAGTCCATTTAAGTGAATATAGTCAATTCTATCTAAAGGAATACAGCCTGTTAGCTCCAACATGGTAGCTGAATATATATCTGGTTAGTACTCCAGCGATCCTTTGTGTTAAGTGCATACCATTAACAATGAATTCTGATTTTTCCAAGTTATATAATTTGATATCTTGACAGCTCAGACACTTGAAGCACCACTATTTGTTTTAAATGGCTTTATTTTATTGTTTAAATGTCAGTATCAAAATAAAGTAATGCATACAGTCTTGTCAGATCTAGTGCAGTGGGAAGTGTTGCTGTGAGGGGAAAAAAAAGGCCTTGAGAGAGTTTGTTCTAAAAACGGTCCAAAAAGTCAATTATGTCTTCTGCTGCACCCTTGAATGACTTGCAAAATTTCATTTACACTAGGTCTTTTGTTTTATGGGGGAGCTTATTCAGGTACCGAGGAAGGAAGCACAAAGGGACTGCAGCATCTTACTTTAAAGGAACTGTCATACTAATAAATAAAACCCTCAAGTAAACAAAAAGAAAAAAAAAAGTAACTGCATGTGTATTAATTTTTAAGCATTTGTACAAATTGCCATAAATTGGCACGGTATCGTCTAGAAGATCAAAAGTATGAACTCTACCCCAAACTGCAAATTAACACAGTCAGTGAAAATCTGATTGGGATAATACTTGCAAGCATTGACTAAAATTCTCTGGTTTTGCTTTTCTTTTAAGGAATAAAAACAGGTTACAACACAGCAATGTTGTTCGAATTTGACCATATCTATTTCCAGTAACTTGGGGGTTAACAAGTTCTTCTTCACCACAGCCAAGAATTTACAGCATTTATCGTTCTCTTAACGTTTTAAGGTGGGCAGTTTAGCTATCTGCCACAAAGCAGCCAAAGATCTGATCTAGGGGCTCTTTATATTTTCTGTTGACCATTGATCTTTGGGCAGGATAACTATATCCTCCAGGGAATTAAGTTAGAAACAGCTTTATTTACAAAGAATGAAGATGCATACAAAATCTCTCAAGTGAAAATCTTAGGGGACAAACAGATATGGTACACTGAAAAGTATTTATACTTAAAGGCTGTACAGCACACACTTTTTTTTTCTCCACAGTCAAAATTTAAACCACAACTTCTTTCATCTCATTTGCATGCATTCCCTGTTTAGCATACAATTCTTAAACTGGAAGCAGCAATACGTTTGCTAATAACCACAGCCAGCAGCTAAGGTGAATGCCACGAAGCTCCTGGAGATAATCTGCCATGTGCAGAAAAACCCAGCTGGTGGCTGGCGCCATATTTGGCAAATTATATACACTAATCCTTCCTTATCGTGATGACCCCCGTAGCCTGTCTAGGCTTCAAGGCCTGTCAACACCCCATTGTTACTGATTTATAAAAAGGAAGACTGGGCCCATGTGCCCCACTCTATCCTTCTAACCTTGCCTATTAAAGGCAGGGTCTCTGCAGAGTCTGACACGGGGAGGGGGGAGCAGGCATGTATATATTTACGTGGGCAGCAAACGGCACTTCGCCCTAAAGAGAGCACCGAGAGCACCGCGAGGCCCCGGGTCAGCAGTCTGCTATGGCAGGAGTGCATCCGAGGTGTCTGCAGGAGCTTATCCCTACAGCTGCGCTGGGAATCGCACATGCCCCCGCTGAGGAAGCACCGGCTTCACCATGCCAGCAGGGAGAGGCTGTGCAGAAAACCCCCTCTGAAACAGTGGGCTCACAAATAGGGCCATGAGACAAGAAAGCCAGAGCAGGAACACCTTACTTCATTGTTTCTCTTGCTATCAACTATCATGGGGAACTACTCGCTCCGAATTCAGTATTAGGGCTACAGAGGAGCAAGGTATCAGCCGAGCTGAGGAGGTACTTCCCAGGCTGCAAAGAGGGCAGAGCACGGCAAAACACCCACCAATAAAGGTTACTCTGGCAAGTTCTTTGCGCTAGAATCCGCAGTTTCTTTCAAACTGCAAGATCAGTGGGCCAGGGATTGTCACTCAGTGATAAATCCCATCCACGGGGCTTGAAAGGAACGGCAACAAATGTTTCTTAGTAGTACATATGACTATTAGAACATGATCTGTTGATTTGCAGCAAGATATCCTATTGTAATGACAAACCGCAGCATGGGATTGCCAACTGGCCCATGTTTAGAGGTGATTACTGGCTTTTTATGCGTCCTACTCAGCTCCAGTTTTTGTAAAGGCTGCTCTAGTTTTATAGGCTGTCACAAACCACAGAGCTGATCGCATTCCGCTCTTCTTCTTTCCCTCATCTCTTTGCTTCTGATGTAGATTCTGTACCAGTCACAGGGGATGCAGGGTAGGCTTTCACCTTTGACTGTAAGCATGATAGGAGGGGAGAGAAAGGTGGCAGAAACATTATTAACTTTAAAATATTTCCTGTTCTTCCAAGATGAGAATAAATTGTCCCCGTATGACTACGTGGTATAAAGATAAACTGTTCTCCACCCTTTAGGAATCTTCTACCACCTCAGGGTTTTCCTTCTACCTCCCTAAATAAATCCCTGCATTGCTTCCCATGAATAACATTTTTTAATAATTTAAAGTATGTTCGGTTTGTTGGGGTTTCTTTTTTTCCCCTCGCTGCTTATTATGTTTTTCAGTGGCTCCTTCAGATTCTGCACCCAACCCGTATCTATTGTTTCATTAATGAGGCCAGCTAAGAGTCATATATTTCTATTTAGCTTCCTGGGCAACAAAATGGAAGCACGTGTGTGGGTAATGCTAACACAACCAAAGGCCTCCTAGGAATAGAGCGAGAACACAGTGCCTTTGATTTATAAATAGATATCACTATTTATAATGCATAAACAAAATGTTTCATGATTTGTAACACTAAGCCCAGGCAGTTATATTGTTTAAAAAAAAAAAAATCCAAATGCCTACTGTCTACAGAAATAGAAACACTTATTTACGCAAGCATCATGAGGGCACGGGGGCTGATACTACATGAACTCCTGCCAATTAAATGAGGTACTTGCTAATTGCTGTCCCGTATCTTCAAGGACCAAAGGGGCAGAACAGTGCCATGTGAGGCAACATGGTATCATGTAGCAGAGCTGAACCCAATCCAGGTTAGATTTAATGTTCAGAAATGATCACATACTGTATTACTCATGCCCAGCAACAACATTTTGATTGCAGGAATGCTAAGCTCCTGGTCTTAACCACAGCCAGCACTTGTTGCTACTGAAAGATTAATGTTATCTCTGCATTTAAGCAACCCTCATATATGGCCAAAATTAGACTGTAAGAAGCCCAATGGTCTGGGAGTGAAATTGTTTTTAGCAGCAGTCTACAAACGCACTGCTTGGGCAAACTGCTGGGTCTCAGGGGAATGCTGCCCCTTCAGTGCCGTCTGACGACGCCTTCCACGAGCAGTGGCACCACCAGCACCTCGTGCACCACTGCAGAAATACTTCTTCAGGAGAGGACAAGTCAGTTCCTTCACTTCTCCTGGGCATGGTGAAGCCTTCCTATCAAAAATTATGTGGATGAGTGAAAGGGAGAAATTGAATTCAAGGAGGTAACGTCCAATCAGAGTATAAGGGTTTTGTTCTTACGTATTTTAAATGCCATCAGTGCTATTTCAGCGCTGAGTTCTGTAACTAATATTTTCTACTCCTACTGAAAGATCTGTATTTGTCATTTATTCTGGCAAGTGTACTGCTAGCTTACTGCTCATTCCTTCTGGCTGTGGAACAAACAGGGACACATCTATTTCACTTCCAGTCCTCACGTTGGTGGGGTAGCCCACGCTTCCAGACATTAAACTCAATAAAAAGAAACAAAACAAAAATCCAAAGACAGCCCTGTGTGAAAGTGCCACTACTCCTACTTGAACAAAATTGCATAGCAATTAAAATTAACCAAAAGAAAAATGTGGGAAAATTTCTCTCATCTACCAGGCGTAGTCACAGAAGTCTCAAGATTTTAGCAAGTGTTCAATGGATTATGGATCAGGCCTAGTTTATAACTAAATTTCCACAGTAAATCAATACTGCTGGTTAATGACATTGATCATTTACTATTGTGATTTTAATCCTGAAATTCATATTGCTGAAACATGGTGCAAAGATTAATGTACATATTGTACTGCATCACAAAATAATTCAAGCACAGGGTTATTGTTGTACATGAGACAATAGCCATTAACATCGGATGGACAAGCGAGGGTATTAGAACAATAATTGAAAAAACAGATGAACTACTGCTGTTTTCATGCTATTTAGGCCATCATATAAAGTTGTAGTATAGTAAAACTGAGTTTGCTTTTAGTGTGAGACTAAAATTGAACATCACTGAAATCAAGCCTCGGGGTTTCCTTTATCAGTACACATTGACAATAGAATAGGTAAAGTACTCATGCTTACAAAAATTTAACATCTTTAGACACACTCACAGAGACTTATTTCTGCCAAACAGTCTTCTAAGGACAGGACCCTCAATCATGTTGCACAGGGTAGTTTATTTGCCACCTATATTTGGTTTTTAATTCCTCTTTCACTGCTTGCACATAACTATTAATATGCAAACAAATATCTACCTGGAAATGCTTCTTTTGAACACTTCTCTTTTACCACAGACTATCCCTTTGAGAGCAAGCTCGCTTCTAGTTAAGACTTATTTCTTCAATTTTGAAATTTAAAACTAACTTCTCTCTTCTAACAAGATAATCCTGAGCAGGAGTTTCAAGAACTGCAGAGCAAATAAACCACATGCAACCACACACACAAACCCACAGAACAGTACTACAGGACTCAGTGTGTGATGGCATAGTTTTACAAAAAATCTCTCCTAACAGGACAGTTTCCATTTTGTTAGAACAATCCCATCAGAACTTTCAGTCTCACCATCTTTTCAAGTTTTTTATTTTCATCTTTTTAATATTGTTCCTATTTGGTCTTACTGGGTTTTTTAAACTACTGGCTAAGACTGCGCTTTCACAAAATTTTGAACTCTTGAAAAAAACACACCTCTCATAAGAACTGAACAGAAATGTTTAGGAAATATTTCTCTAGTTAGTTGCATGGAAACATCCTAAACAATTTCACAACCCATATTCCTACAAGTCAAAACTGCTTAACACACAGCTCTTTTGTTTGTTTTTTTTTTTAAAAACTGGCTATCACTGGCTTTTGTTCATTCCTGATGCTCTGTGCAAGGAGAATGAGCCCACTTCTCCTTCCTATCTGGCTAACTTCAACAGAAGTTATTTTGTGAGCACTTGCAAACAAAGGATGCCCGACTGAGTCTTTTCTGTGCTGCAGTGAATACCTTGCTGCTACTACTGATGTAGAGCTACGTGCTTAAGTTTCCACGTCATCCTTCACGGATTGTAGCAAACATACACTTGCAAAGAGCTGAACCTGCCCTACATCATCAGTTATGACTCAATTTGCAACTTCGTCCTGCAAACTCAGGAGAAGACGCAAATTAATTTCACTGAGATTGACTTGCCCTTTCCCAAGCCTGGGTGTGACACAGCCATCTGCAACCTACTTTATCACGCACCAGACAATGGGCAGAACACCACGGTTCAGCAATAAACATTTCACACTAATAGCATAAAAGTGACTAACTGGTTACTGCCCTGTTGTTCTTTAGACAAAGAACTCCCTCTTTCTCTGCTCTTCCCTCAATACAGACAAAATCTTTTCTTTGTGCCCAACACAGGAAAAAGAGGGATGAGAGGACTTTGTGCCCTGTCCACACTCTACCCCCTTCACAAAACTAGTGGTTTATTTAGGGCCCAAGCCTGCTACGGCCCATGAGATTCATTACTATCTTCAAGCTGACACCCAGCAGGACTTTTCACTCATGGATCATAGCCCTCTGTGTGCATAAAAACCCAAATAGACAGAAAAAGTATAAAACCAAGATTAAAATTACTTTTCTTCAGATATGCTGAGCATGGACACCTTCTGTACTTCAGTGACATGAGAGACCACGGGCATTCTGAACTACAGTGTTTTGGCACAGATGTCCTTGGGAAAAGAGAGAAGAGAAGGAGAAGTATTTTAAAGAAAGGTGTTCGGGCTCATGCACTAATATTTGTAAAATGAAGAATAAGGGAAAATGATGGTTGAATTGAGATAGATTACTTATAGACTGTGTGCCAACCAGTGTGCACCAGGATGACACTTTTTTTTAAAAAAAAAAGCACTTGGACAACTTTCCTGCACAGTTCCTGGCTCATTTGGAGATCCTGTCCCAATATGACCTCAGAAGGTTCTCGGTGTCTGGCCAACACTGAGAACAAGAAAAAGAGAAGCATTAACTTAAGACTGTATTCAACAAAGACCTGTGTGGTCTGTAATCCATGGGCTCATGGATGATGCATTGGTTCAAACAAACTGAAGCAGAACAGCTTTACAGTTGCAAGAAAACCCGATGATTATCAGCCATTGTGACTAAAATTGGTATTTCAGAGAAAACAGATATTAATTCTATACATATTGCACTGATTTAAAGTAAATGTGCACATGAACACTTGGCAGAAATAAAGGAAAAGAATCATGTGTTGATGGACAAAACACTAACTCATGTTGTTAGAGGAAAAGAAGAGGAGAGAGAAAATATATCCTGTAATGCAAGAAGTTCAGGCTATTCTTTTCTCAAAATGTATGCATAACTACTGTCAACACCTGCTATTTTTGTAGCAACAGCAAATCCCAAAGTATTTTACAAATCAAGAATATATTGAAAAAAGAGAATAAGCATGGGGAGAAATCCAGCAGATAGCTCATAGTGATGTTGTGCAGTAGTACAGGATGGGAAGTAATACTGATACTCTACATCATTAGAATTAGAATCTCAGGTACGAGTCCTTTCTAGAGAAAGAAAAAACTTCAGATTGAACTGCCATAATACACCAAAACAATGGGGGGTAGTTAGAGATGAGAATGGGAAGGTTTTAATTGTTACAAGTTTGTATTTAGACAAAAAAAAACAGAAAAAAGAAAGTATCATCTCCACATTTATTCTGTGGGAAGCCTATCTGTTGTAATTTGAAGAGTGCTGCTTCAGATACACAGAAATATTCAGGAATATAGAAATGGACAACTTTTAAATTACTTTATCAAAGTTCTAAAAATCTTCGTTCAAAGAAGGCAAAGCAATCAGTATTAAGCAAATAAAGCTCACCTGCATCTATCTAAAGCATTTTATTACACAAAGCTGAGGGTGAGATACCGCAAATAGTTAATGCCTGGGGCTTTCATCTCCAGAGACCTGGGTTCAAAGCCTTGCTTAGGCAATGATGAAGCCCACTTACAAATTTCACAAGCCAAGTTTGAGAGCTGTTTCCCTGAAATACTGACTGTATCTTTCCTTTTGTTTGCAAAATATATAACTTCAGCACTACGACCAATCTTTCCCATATGTATTTTCACCAAACAACCCCTTCACATTGACATAATTGTCCCCACCCCTTTCCACAGGAGGCCCAGGACAAAATAAGCAGGCTATAAGTCATGCCTAATGCACACCTGCAATAGGAACTGGATGAACTGTGTAACTGGAGCCTTGCCTGCCATCTTCATCAATCTATTTGCTAATCTGATTGTCATCATGTTCCTCCACATCTCTGAAGGGGGTATTAATGTAAGGATTATTTATATATAAAAAGGTTGTGATTTCACACCCAAAATCCACACTCAAAATGTCCTAATAACTCAGTTTATCCAGAAAGTAATGAGTAACAACTTCTGGAAAATAAACCTCATGATTCCTTTCTCTGATTGTCTTCTTATTGTTTCTCCAATGAAAAAACCTGCCTTTGTTTTAGGAAAGGAAACAAATTATTTCTCTTTCCTAGAAACATCTTTGTTCTCCAAAATTTTCTCATCATCACCTTTTCTAGAGCAGAGATTAATCCTCATTTTATCCCTTAGAGAAGAACAGAGAACCACAAAGGAGAATTGCAACATTAATCCCTGAATGACTGTAAACCTGGTTGATTTACTAGAACTACATACTGCAAAAATACTACTGCTGTGTTTTTCTGCTGTTTTGTCCAGTTCTGGCACTTTGATACTCAATTCTGTTTCTTAAAATACCAGACTTAACTCAGTTTTTACACTTCTATTCTGCTCCATCTAGTGGATTATTGATTTTTGCAATGAATGCTGCAACAATAGTATTCTAATACACCATGCTGGGTTAGCTATTAGGACAAGGGACCATGTTCAAATGATTATTTTTTTGGCTTTAGATGAAACAAATTAAGTCACATTCCTGGGTACCTGGATAAGACTATAGGATTCTGGCAGGGTGTTCAAGCAACATAAATGGGAAAATGGTGTCATTTAATTATATCACTGAAATGAGACTAAGTAAGGGACAGGCCTTGATTATAAGGGACAGGTGGCAAAATTTCTCCTGGTGCTTGCACAATTTACTAGGTCAGTCCTGGGGAAAAAGAATATTCCACGCCTGTGTTATTTTGCTAAAACATCAATATCCTCCAGGCTTCATAGCCTAGATTTCAGAGTTTTCTTCCTGCACTCGGCGATAGGCAAAATGAAGTTACACACTCGATAAGCTGCTTTGTTTGCATGATATGAATAGTTTTATTCAACCAATGTCTCTTCAGTACGCTTACATTTGGAGTGGGTTTTTTTCAGCGCAGAGCTGATTGTAACGCTCTGTTTAAAGACTGCTGTTCAGGTCTTCTGCTAACTTTTCAGAGGGATGTTTAAGGTAATGAGAGTTTGACTGATGAGAGGAAAAATTAGGTAATTAGTCCACCCTTATGTGTAGCTCATTTCAAATCAATGCAGCTTTTAATGGTAAGAATATTTGTTTTCTTTTCAAAAGCAAATATGAAAATACTTAGCCAACAAAAACCCCCGCATCAATGAATCAACAATATTTCTTCATACATGGCATCGCTGGAACCAATGATTCAAAGATAATGCTATTTACATGTCTGGTAGGCGAGGTGTAGGATGTGTGCTCTCTGAAGCAATTTACAGCAGAAGAAGGAAATATTAATTTACTCTCCCAAACCACACCAAGTTACTATGTTATGCTTGGTTTCAATCAGGAATCTAGCTGGCAAAGCATTAAAAAAGGGTCTATAACCACAAAACCCAAAAGTTACCTGAAATATTAAGCCCAAGGTTTTCAAAATAACTGGGGGTTCTTTTTAACACTTACTGTTTCTAGTTTTCTTCTCTTTCTTCTCTCTAACATGACAGGCAGCTCCAGTAGTCAGTTATAACTGGATAAGACTAACTCCAGATTGATTTGCTTTTCAGGACTTTATTGTAATAGCATGCAGCCATATAGCACTTTCTATCAAAGAATCTTGAAGTGTTCCATAAATATTAATTCAATAAGCCTCACAACATGCAGGTGAGCTCCATATTATTGTATCTATTATATTTTTGCTGGAGGCACACTAAGTAGAAGTGTCTTGTTCTGGCATAGAAATAAAGTCTTGATTCCAATCATCTGATTTAATCACTAGAATTACTCCCTCCATGAAAACCCATCTGCCCCCAGATCAACAGCAACTTTGTCACTGACTTCAGTGGAGCCACGATTTCATGAAAAGACAAAATTCTTCCTTAGCAATTTGCAACTAAACACTACGTTTTAGGTTCAACATCCTGCATTAGTTAATACATCTTCAGGAAGTTTCCTCCTAGAAACAGACGACTGACTTCAATAGAGAAGCATAAATATTTTAAAGATTTTAAGTATGCACACAATTGACCTGATCTATTATAATAGCTCAGGCAATATGACAATATACTCCTTTGCTCTGTGCTGCTGTAATTCATGAGAGTCAGAGTTCTGACTTTGCAAATAGAATTGCAGACTTAATTTTCAGAAGTGACTTCCATTTTTACATTCACAATTTTGCAATCACCGTAGTTGTGAGAACAGTGATATGCATTAAGGTAATTGATTGTGCTTTGAAATCAAGTAATCAAATGAGCATCAATTAAGGCTGCAAATGTTTGAAGCCACGGAACTACAAAGCAAAATTATTTTTCCTTGTAAGCTTCCAGCAAAATACTCTAAGCAAAATTCTGTCTTCTTTCTGGATCAGCCTCACACCAAATTTAGGGAACATATTAAAAATTCATAATGGGTGATAAATGAATTTAATAACTGAGGGGTCTACATGTGGACTTTTTTCTATTTCAGGATCTCACGTTATACTTAACCAACTCCCACAAAAGGATAGGTACCTCCTATGCACCGCAGTGCTTCTTCCATCTGACCCACCAAATGGAGCTGGATCCTGAAGAGAGATCCAGGCTTCCTGTACAAAGCATGGGGAAAGGCAGGCTCTCAGGGCAGAATATAAACGAGCCAACATACACATACTGCTGCCACCTACACCTAGTTTGTGTGTACAATTTATAACTAACTTTTAGACCTGTGCTTCCATCAGGCTTCCTGGAAATGCCTTGCTCCTTTCAGGACTCTTGGCCTCCTATTCCTGTTTGTGCAGGAAGGTAGATCCACACGCCTTTTCTCCAGCAAACCTGGATTTCTTCTCTTACATGGTTTAGAGCCCTGACATAGATTTAACACCCTCCTCTGTATGAGGAATGAAAAGACATTTCAGCTCCCGAGACAAAGATCTCTCTAACTGTTACGGTGAAGGTGTGGAAAAAATAAAGCAATCATCCTGGATGCAGAAACATCACCTCTCCCTTTCTACAAGCTGGCCGTTGCTGAGGCACAGCAGTGGGATCACCAGGATGGTACAGGAGAGATGACTGTGGACGCTGTGTGTGGTGTCCGTGAGCTGAGGTGTGACGGGGTGCTCTGAGAATGTCTGCCAGATCGGGCTCTCAAGGGACTCAGAGGAACATCTTCGCCTCCAGAGCTAAGCAGAAGATACCTTGTGAGCTGTTCAGACCTGTCAAAACAGACACTCCTGCATTTGCACAGAAGTATGACGCTGTAGATGGCTACAGAAATTTGAAGGGCAGTCTAGAAAACACAGGGGCATGAACTCCAATACCTGGGAAATTCCACTATGAAAAGATATCCCAGGACCACCACTCCAGATTAAAGCCGAAAAATTCCACCAATCTTCTCACTTCGCATAAATAAAATATATTGGTGGAATCATTTCAGCTTGGATTATCATTATATATGCAAAATTCCCTGAATCTCAGGTCATCATTTAACATCCCAGATTAATGTTAAAACAAAATAAAAACCCCCAACCTCACTATTTTTGAGGTCCATGAAAAGGCAAAACAACTTTTCAAGATTGTTTGACTACTCAACCTGAATCTGCAAATACCTACTACTGCAGATAAGGTTTGATGCTTTACTAATTCCAGTGAAACTACCAGGAAAATCCCATCCCATAATAAGTGTTGGCAGCACTGCATTCTGAAATTGTAAACTCCTGAGGCACAAACCTGTCTATAAAACTCTTGGACATCTAAGATTCTATAAAAATAATAATGCATTCAGCTTTATGCAATTTTCAGCTAAAATCAGTCAATCCCTCTTTCTCTGCCCTCCCTCCTCCACACAGTTATCACAGAAATTTTGTTCTGTTAGGGTAATATATATTTTTAATGCAAAATTTCAACAGGAACCATTTTTTATGGTCTACTAATAAACCCTTAAAAACAGGGATTTATAATGGAAACAGTGACGGACCCTTAACTACAGTGTATGCAACCATAATAAAAAGAATTAATGTAGTCAATTTGTACTACTGTTCTCAGAACAAAAAAAACCGCTATTTCAACTGCAATCCTTTCAACAGCTGATTGGCAAGCCTGTCCATTTCTAGTCTGCAGTGTTGTCAGTTGTCTTCAACATGATAATGAGCCTGTCACCATATTCAAATAGCCCTGTGACAGCATGTTTTGTGAGCATGACGTCCACTGCAAAGGGTCTGTCAAAAAGCACCTTTCAGAAAATGAAAAGAGAATGCTTTTCTGATGATAAATCTAATTTCTTCATAGCTAAAAGAGTGAGATTTTTCATCTGATTTTGTCAGTGTTGTGTTGCATTTGTGCCTTCAGATAATCCCGCGTTCTGACGCATAAAATTTTAAAGTTATCTGTAAAGACAAAGTGAGAAATAATAATCTTTTTTGAGTTCACTGGAGGCTTTGCATAAAACTGCAGCACTGCTGGCTTTCCATCAAATTAAAACTGGAGGGGGGAGGGAATGGCATGGAAGGGTAGCTTGCAACCAGAAGCAAATAAGGCTCACAGTAAAGATCTCAAAGTCTACACACGCTAGAGTCTCCACTCTTCCCCAAACAGCCTATTAAAAAACCTCCCTTGCTCTGTGTGGTCCTAGTTAAGTATGACCAGGTTGCATGAAATTCCCTGGCTTTCAGACCATGGCGGCAGAACACAGACACAGGCAGAGCTTCCAAGTACTGCTACACTTCAGGACCGTGTGTTCCATACACCGTGTATTCCACGTTCAGCTGCCACTCGTGCTACTTGTCAGCTGGGAAAATTTTCACCAAGAGAAAAATGAGAATATTTTGGCAACACAGATTCCTCTCCACGTGCCTAAGCATCTTCCATTAACATCAAGGGGAAATA
Source organism: Mohoua ochrocephala (assembly GCA_013398855.1). NCBI lineage: Eukaryota > Metazoa > Chordata > Aves > Passeriformes > Acanthizidae > Mohoua > Mohoua ochrocephala. The sequence continues at coordinate 32,695 of VZTA01020421.1, forward strand.
TACAGGTGCACTGAAACAGAGCGCTTTATTTTCCCTGTTGACAAAAGCTGCCCTTAATTTGACTTCACCTTTTAGGATTCTTTTCACCAGTAGCTGATTGAGGAGTTCACATGCAAAGGGAAGTGTTAAAAAGAGAAACGTAAAACCCCAAATGAACAAGCAATAAACCTTTCTCTCTTTCAGCCACTGGGTGAGAAAGGGGTGGACACAGCTGGACTTTGAAGTCCCAGGCTGAATGACACATTAACCTCGGAGCAGAAGTTCCACTTCTAGCTGCGCCTCTAACACCACATGTGACTTTTACTAAGCAACTCTTGCTCTCTTTGTCTGAGGTTTAATATCGTAAAATGGGGATATTACTGCCTACACATCACAGGTGTCCTCTAAAACGTAAAATAAATATTCTCTGAAAAAACTGTTGACAAGCTCATGACACATGCACTGCAGAAAAATCATGTTGCACAAGCCCAAGGTGCTTCAAAAGTATTAAACAAGTTCGTTTCTTTAAATATGTGCAAAAACCAGCAAACCTGTAGCATTAGGATACTAAAACGTGGACTTCCCCTGCTAACTACTGAATAGTATCAAAATTAAGTATTTTACTATTACCGCTACCACGCGTTTTTCAGGCCAGTAAGAACACAAGGTTGACAATCACATAAGGCTACAGTCTAAAGGCTGTACCTGCAAGAATCTGGTGGGATTTGTTAGAGGTTAGGGGCAGACAGATACTACAAGTGTGAAGGCACAAATTCTCTTCACCCCTTCACCACCTTCAACATTTGCCTTTGAAAGGACTTCTCTGCTTTTGTCTCTCAACCTCCATTTTTTTTCCTTCTGTTTACACAGATGAATAAATACTAATATTTATTCTGTCTATAATTCATGATGAAAATTATGAGTGAATAAGGAATTTAATTCAGGTCTACCAAGCTGAAATAAGACAATTTTACTGAAAGCCAATTTTTTTTTTTTTGTTAATACAAGGAGACCTTAATATAGAGGATCTGTATTTTAAATCTGGAATATACAACATGGTAATGCCACCCTTGATCACGTAATTCAATACACCTCTAACTGAATAAAATGCAAAGGTAGGATTTTTACACACTTAAGTGAAGGCAACTAGGCACTATGCAGCTTTAGACAGCACAAATGGACAACCAACATTAAACATGACTGATTTTTAAATTCTTCATTGCTCAGCTGGAGGGAAGTATTACAAGGCCAAAAAGCAGAGCTGTGGACAGCTGGCTTTGTGCAGTACCAGTTCTCTGCCTCAATTTTCAAGCCATTCATTTCTTTGGGGGGGGTGAAAGAAAAGGGAGGGGAAAAAGCCAAAAAAAAAAAAATCTAAACTAGGCCATACAAACGTACAAAGAAAGCTTGGGTCTCTAGGACTTTCATTGTCTCAGGGAGTCGTCACCACCCTGAACCCTCATTAAAGCTGAAGAGATGCGGGAGCGGCATTAAAATGAATGCAAACCATTTGCCGCAATCTTCTGCTCACACCATCTCCAAATGAAGGCAGGCATTGCATAATCCAGGCAGCTCGAGCTCCTGACAGGTGGATGATTTATGCTCATAGTCGGAAGAATCGGAGAGCCTGCAGAGGACACAGCGTGAGCAAGGTGGTGGCGAGACAGATGCTCTCAGTGGGCTTGCAGAGGCTGGCAGGCTCCAGCTAGCTCAGGTGCAACTTGAACACTTTAGTACTGAACTCATATTGCCTAGATTCCAGCACAGCAAGATACCATTTACAATATTATGTACAGTAGATATACTATCAAACCTATCTGTGTGCTGTTTATCTATTTGTGTGTACACACACACACACACACACAAAAAATACATACATTTCTTCTATTTGCAGTTCAACTTACTGTGTTCACATACACTGTGCATGTGCCTATTCTCCATCGAAAAAGAAAGGGCAGATTAGGACAAATTCTGCATTGTTACAGCCACGTAGCATAAGTGAAACCACCAGAGTTGAACAGATGTAAGTGGGGGAAGAATTTGGCTCTAGCTTTCAGAGAACAGGGATGGATCTGGGATACTGAAAATCCTTTCCGTTTTAAGAGTGTTTGAAAGCTAGAAAAGAAAATGACCAGAGGAAAAATCAAACTACCCACAGGTCCAAACATATTGGGATATTATCACCACTTATGGTATCTGTAAAGCACAGAAAATGCCACAATCACATAGTTCTGCAAAAAACCATAATATTAGCAAAATATAATATAAATGACCCTCATGTCATCTACTTCAATCTTTTGATGATATTATTTCTACTGCCTTATTCAGGGGTATTTAAAAATCCCATCCAAAACTGCAACATCATTTCCAACCACATAATTCAGCTTCCTTGTCCAAAAGGAAGTAGAAATGGGATTTTGAATTTTCACCTCTGTTCTGTAAGCAAGAAACTGGTCTATTAAAATAATAAATAAATGAAATTACACACGTGCAAACAAGATTTTATAGATGTTTATGTCACACATCTATATGTTCATTTCTTTTTTAATAGAAAAGGCGAAGCCAGGACTAAATTATCCTTCCTTAAGCATATCAACAAAATAAACAATTCACCTGTCTCATATCAGACCCACCACATTTTCCAATGAAACCTGTCACTTAATTAAGTATGTAATTTTCAGGGGCAACCGAGGAGTTAAAGCATTCAAATGTGCACACTGCAGGTTATCTGGGTTGAATCTGGGACTTTGCTGACTCTCAGCTCCTTTCCACTTTAACAGATGGGGTCAGAGGTGAAACTGCAGACGAGAATTAAAGACACATACATCCCTTTAATCAGATAACACATTCAAAGACTTGCAAATTCCCAAGAAGCCACTTTACAGGCACGTGTCATGGGCTATTCCATAAAGGGGGAGGGAACGGTGAAGAGGAGGGAAAGAGTACTTATTTCAGCTAACCAGCATTAAAAAAGGCAGGAAATTAGAGAAAACAAATGGGAATAAAATGGATGGACTGCTAACATTCCGAATGCTTTCTCACTGCACGCACCTCCCTAGAGAGGAACACCAAGGTTGGAAGCCTTAACACTCTGCATTCAAATGTTTTTCCTAACTTCGTTAATCAGCTGTGCTTAAGAATACTTCCATAACAGGTATTTTAATTGGAGATGAGCTGAAGCATCTTGTCAGGATGGGTATCTCCAGCAATACCAGGATGCCCAGAAGGAAATAGAGTCATTCAGCCTGACTAGTCCTCACGAAACAGTGAGTCAGCTAACAAGAACCTCAAGAAATTAATGATTCTCTCTCCCACCTGGCCAGAAAAAACACTGCCTGGAGGATATGTGCTCGCAGCAGCTATTTTCTCATCAGCATTCTTCTGATACAATCATGGTTTGGAAGAGGAAAATGAATAGAAAGTCACGAAAATGAGAGAAGATAAAAAGAGAAAAGAGAAGAATCTTATGCCATCTTAGCTACTCTGTGGCTTTGTTCTCCAATTACTGCATCCCTCTGCATCTCACACAGGATCAAGCAATGGGGCATGTGGCACACTCCAGCAGACAGAAGACCAGCAAAGACTATGGCTGCACACACCCGACTCAAGAGGTGTTCCAGCTTCTTTTTGTCTGAAATACAGTCAGAGACTTGTATTTTGGGTGCTGTTCTTGAGGGCTGTTGAGAAGGAAGAGCCTATTCAGTCCCTTATTATATCAGCCCAATTCTTCACCTGAGTTATAACTTCATAGAAACTTTTCTAATATGTCTTTGAGCAAGAATTCACAAAAGCAATACATTTAAACTGGTATTATAAAACAGATTGCTACTTTTTAAGGGAAACATTCATTTTCCTTTATTTTGATATTTAGTAGTCTATTCTGTCTTCCAAGAATAGAAACTTAAGATCTTTCATTGAAAGTTTAACAGGGAAACCAGCAAGTAGCTTGTGACCTGAAAAATCAGTTCAGAGCAAGACCTCTCTTAACACTTCAATACTAACAGGCAGGTACCCACAGTCTGGATCCAGAGTAAATTTATGCCATCTCTTAAGTCATCTTACCATAACTGATACCACTTCATATTCAGAAATGGAGTAGTTCTGGTGACTTAAAACAAGTTCCTCTTCCCAAATATTAACCGCTGAAACGTAAGATTGACCATCCTATGAAACGTAAGGTGCCCATTTCTAAAGCTTTGACTGAACTACAGAAAATATGAAAATGAGAGAGAGCACAGGAACTGCAGGCCCTGGAGACCATTGTAAACACAATCTGGCAGACCGTCATGAAAAGCAACATGTGGTTGTACAAGTGCTGAACAAATGCTACAAGACTGATCTGTTGATTGCTTCAGATCAGAACAGAGGACATGGCTCGTCTTCAGTCAGCCACCCACAGGACTGAAAGGGAGCATTAGAGACACGGGACATTAGGGAAGTAATTTTTACATTGCTGACTAAAAATGACAAGAACAGCACTGTATGGACTAAAGCTTGGCTGAAGAGGGAAAGAAAAGGAGACAAAAGATGAGGATGATGGCCTTGTACTATTTGTTTTTTCCTAGGGTCTCTATGTACTCAGCATGCAGCAAGTTACCAACCTTCTCTCTTGCTAGTCAAGCAGTTTTGCTGATAAACATTTACAGCACACCAACAATTCTGCCATTAAGGGCACAGACTGGAGTTAAGCTGATTAAGGGACAGTATCAAGCAGACTTTCTTTTAGAAAGTATTTCAATTTTTCTAAATTAAGTATTCTAATAATTAACTGTTTTAACATGGACTGCAGTAAGACCCTATGCAAGCAAGTTGTATGGAGTGTTGATTCTGGATCTGCTACACTAAAACTGTAAATCAAATTGACTTCGCATCTTATACCTGATGATCCTGAGACCTAAACCAGATGCTTAAGAGAAAAATAGATACACGTATTAGCTTTGCTGGAACAATAAAGAGCAAAAAGGAAAATATTGATATTACTCAGTAAGTGTATACATTTAATATAGCTGTGTTTGACTTTCTCCAGAATCATTAATCTAATAAATGCCTACTGAGGCTTAAAAATAAAGCTATGTTTTTCATTTATAAAGACTAATAGCTATATTAAGCCACTATTGTGAGCACAACAGAGTCCTCTCATAGTTTCCCTTTTCTGTCAGATAAATACCCTAAGAAACAAAAAAGAAAGAAAAGAAAAAAGAAAAGACTGGTTAGATGAGATCTATTACTAGAATAGCTAGTAAGCATGGCAAAAGCTGACAAAAGGACAATTCATTGCAGAGGATCACATTAATTTCAAATTTTAGGCTGCCGACTTTCAACCACAAAAGCCACATTACAAACTCCAAATGAAATAATATCCCAACTTCATATTCCAGTGACTCAGTGAGCTGAACTGGCAAAGGCTCACCACTTGCAGAAACACCTCAGCTTTTAAAAGGGCAATGACTGGTCAGAGAGAAAACTGTGGCTTAGTTACATTAATGTCTCAAAACCCATGTTGATTCTAACTTTTTTTTTTGTAGGACAGCAGAGATTTAGAAGAGTGAAATATTTGAGGGATAGCACTGTATGAGCTCAGAGGTAACAATTGCAGGTAGACTTTTTCCTGCTTTTCAACACATTCATTGCTTTGACTGAGTGAAGAGGTCCAAGAGAGTTCCTCAACCTCCAAGCTTTTCGGTGCCAATCCATCCCAAGCAGCAGAAGTCTGCCTGTACACCTGCCACATGGATTCTAATTACCAGCACCTGCATCATTTCAGCCCTTCACCCCAAATAATCCTCCCATACATTCTGTTGTTCCTACAAAGATTTTACCCAGCAAGAGTCTTAGTGAGGAGATGTGAGTGCTGCCCAAGCAAGGGCTGAGTAAAACACAGAAAGGCTGGCTCCAGAGTGGCACTTTAGAGACATGGATATGCATTACCCTTAAATGCACCTCTATCAGAGATGCCACACCTATTCCACCCAAGCAGGGGATGTACAAGTATCTGCACAGCAGAAACAGAGAAAAGTGAAGAATACAAATTACATTAATGTTACTCTTTACAAAATGACCCCTATTTAATATAGGGCAGGACCCACATACAAGAATTCAAGTGCTCTGCAATAAATGGCAGTGCCACGCTGATGTATGTGTTTATGGGTGGCAGAGACCAAGAAAGAAAGGCAGCTATTTGTCTGTGAGATCATGGGAAAAGTCCTGCATCCTTCAGACTTGTCTCTACCCACCCTTATCACTTATATTGCTGTCACTATACTTCCAGTGCATAAGCAAACGTTCATAGGGGCTGAATCCAACAAACATCTTTTGCAAAAAAAAGAATATTTTCTAGTAAAATAGGGAAAATACTGGTTCCTTATTTTAGGATCAAAAGAAGAAATATGACAAATGAGGATGTACCGTTAACCACCTCAGATTATGATGAGAAAATATTAGTACAAAGTGATTAATTTTTAATAGTATTCCAATTTAAGTAGACTCATGAATCTGCAGAACCTACTCCTTCCAATTCTGAGCAAGTAATATGTAAGGTATGTATGTGCACTAAGAAAATTACTGTAAAATTTAATCCTATTCAAAATCTTTCAAACTCATTATTTTCAATAACAAAAGTACAAAGTAACTTTAGGTTGAAAGAATTCTTTGCTCGTCTGACCCTGCAAACAACTGCTGTCACTGGGATTCTCAGCAGCGCCAATTGTGTGAGCAGACTCAAACCTAACATCTCATCTCAAGGAAGCTGCTGGTGAGTGAGCCAGCAAACAGCTCTGACCTCAGATTTGCAAATGCTAACACAAAAACCTCCCCATTTACAGATCTGTGTAAAGCCAAGAAACGTAAATAGTTCTCAAACTCAGACTTAAAAACAATACTGCTTTCTCCACATTCACTTCATACCTCCTCTTTTATGAAAGTGAAGCATTTGTACAAAGGAGCAACTGTAAAACAAAATTGTATCTAGAAGGAGAGAAATTTTGTTTAAAGACCAAGCCCAATGAATTGCTGGGACGTCTCTGTTTTATTCCCCAAAATACTCAGAAACAACACAAACCGGAGTGGCACAATACTGCAACACAAGCACCATGAAAACTTCTCAGGAGGCCAACACTTGGTGGGAGCTGTAGGAGCTTTCATGTGATTTCTAAACTCGGGAAGAATATCCACATCTCCAGTATTTGCTTTTTCTGGGGTATTTTTCTAGTGGATGAATAGAAAGGCTAGTTGCTTGAGCTCACTATAAACACTAACCTGCAGTTGAATAGTTTGTCCTTCCTCATCAGTTACAGAGAGTGGATAGTCATGAGCTGCGTTTTAGGGCAGACAAATTGGGCTGTCAGTTCTAATGTGTGAACTGGGCTATCAGGTCACATTTTGGTTAGGAGCAAAGAAGCCTACTTATGAACACCAACAACACTTAGAGATTAGCTTCTATTGTTTCCAAGGAGATTTAACAGGTCCCCGTATATATTAAACCAAGCACATGTTGAAGGAAAGAAAGAAAGGGAGTGCAAAGAGGAAGGGGAAAAGAAAAAGGCAAAAGGAAGAAATAAAAGTGAAGGAAAGGGAGAAACAAAAGGGAGGAGGAAAAGAGGGGAAATGGGTGAATGGGGAAGGAAGGGAAGAATGGGGGAAAGGAAGGAAAAGAAGACGAAAAGGAACAGTTCAAAAAAATATCTGCACTAGAAACCAAACTCCCTCATAATACATTGAAACATAGAAGAGAGCTGGTATTTGGAAGAGACATCAACAGGAGACACACTATGTTATCTCCTGATGTTATAACACAGGAGGTTTGTTTAATATCCTGCATTAATGGAGGAGCTCCTTAAGTGTAATATTACGATAGAGAGCATAAGAAATACCACTGAGGTCACTGCTGCTCTATTAACTGTCATCCTGTAGAGAAATATTTTCTTTGAATACCATTAATGCTTTCTCCTTTTCCTTTCCTTTGTTCTAATTTCTGAAGGCAGCAGAAACTAAAACTTCGTCCACAATAATTTCTGCTTTCATCCTGGCAGAGTAATGGTATTAGACTTGTGAGAGAAATTTACCTTGGCAATGTCTTATGCACAGGTCTTTTCAAAAGAGATGTTGTTAGAAGGAATCCTATTAAGCAGGCTTTTTCACTACCCTCAAAACATAGGTGATAACACAATTTTAGTCATAAAGAAGATTGCTTAGTTTTATTTATTATTTGGAGAGAGAATCCATTAATCTGCTCCTCTGCATATCACGCACCTCTTTACGTAAGACTAAACTCAAGCTGCCTGTTCTCCTTGCTGTATTGGATTCATTTTCATAGACTGTCAAAGCCAGAAAGGATCAATATGATAATTTAATCCGATCTGCTGCTTAACACAAGCCAAAGATGTTCATACGGTAATCTTTCCATAATAAACTCAGTAATTTATGCCTTAAAATACACATACCTCTTTTTGTAAAATGTCTTCTTATATTTTAATTAATGAAATCTCTCGAAGAGTGAAGCAAAAATATTTTAGAGACCCCCAATATTAGCATGTTAAGAAAAAGTGTAACTCATGTGTAATTATCCTCTGGTTCATTATATGACCAACTAAAATGTTCAAGTATTTTTAGAACTTGCTTTTATTCAGACCACAGCTGAAGGAAAACACTCAAAAGTCCAGAATTTCTTTACAAGGCAGATTCTACCTACTGCCTTACCATTTCCCTAGGGATGCTGAGGTCTCTTTGAGGGCCTTTTTGAATTCTCAAAAAACCCAAGCAAACCAGTCAATGAGAAGTGTTAAGGGCTACTCATCGAGCAGTGCAAGTACAACATGCAAACTGCACTGCTGTGATGGGAAGGGTTACACATCAAGTCAGCACTGCCAGATGAAGAGCTCAGAGAGTTTCTGTTCATTTTTAGAGCCTAAATGATGGCTCATGTATGAGCAACTGTGAAGATTCACAGGCACAAAAAGGTATATTGCTGATTTCCCCATAGCACAGATTGCTAAACCTGCCAAATGAGCAGCAATCTAACACAGCTCCAAGAGCTTCCTTCCACTAATACTTGGTGAGGATCTGGCCTCTCATTTGTAATAGAAGGACTAATTAAGCTGGAATTTTGTTACTCTGCCTATTCTAACTGGGTACAAAGTGACTGATGACAATTTGTAAAGGCCGTCCATTCCTAAGGAAAATACAGACACACTTACATGAAGCAACCCATGCCATTTTATTGTAGCATACTTTACTTTTCAGAAAAACCCAGATTTGTTTACATGTATCACCCATTCAGGAGCTAGAGACTTTCTGAAATAACAAGCAATGCAGATCAGCCACTGCACACAGTCCGTAACAAATTCTGAAAACATCCAAATACCAGAAATGAGAGATACATGGGAGATGTTTTGGTGCCAACAGTCCTGGTAAAAATACACAGTACTATTCCACAGAACTGTGAGAGCTAAAACAGGATACAATATTCCACATGGTCTAAAAGCTGCATTAGTGCCACTTAACAGATTCCCCTCTGAACTGCAGTTTTTAACCTCCCTATGACACAGGGACAGGTAAAACTGAGCCTATGGCTTTGCCTCTATGGAGAAAACGAAAACATATGGAATAATCTCTTGAAAAAACAGCTATACAAATGCTGCATCTGGAACAAAAAGTAATTTTATTTTGGAATAATTACTCCATTGGAATTGTGTCACGTGGGAAGCTCTTCAGAACAAGACATCATAAACTCGGAATAGTATCATCTACCACAAACACACGCTAGTAAATAGCCCCACAAATATTATTAATAGGCATATAGTACTAATTAATGACTAAAAGTTGAATTCTACTCAGACCATCTAGCAATAGAAAGATTAAAAAAAGTCAAATATCTACTCAAGGTTTCCCATACCATCTTATACAGTTTTACATCCAATTTTTCTTCTTAGAAAAGAAAAAAAATCAAGCCCTTTTTCTCAGTCCAACTAGCTGTATAAAAAGGGAAACAGCCAAAAATACCCAATCTTGCACACGAACACAGATTTAATTCTAACACCTGAAGCAAACTAATCACTGGCTTCCAAAGAGTTTGAAAGGCCAAATTTAAAAAACAGATTATAAACCAACAGAACTGAAAACTATGGAATGTCTTAAAAGTGTTCATTTCTAAATAGGGCAAATTGTTGTACATGTCTCCCTGCACCCTTTTAGCAATTGCAATATTATTTCAAGAAATCTCAAGGGATACATTTGAAAAGCTTCTCCCTAGACTATACAAGAATCTTTAATGTTGTTTCATCTGTTCTCATGAATCTGAGACAATCCACCAAAATTTAAGTGCAGTCAAAGAAACCGTATTTTGGTAGAAGAATCTATTGTGAAACTTGAAAATCTGGTTTTTCATAACACTGACTCACAAAATTAAAAATAGAAAAATGTAAATTTTCTTCTTTGAGTGAAATGTATTCTGCTTTGCTGTTAATAACCATTACCTAGAAAAGTAAATGAAAACACAACACCCTCATATTTGTCCTGTGCCTAAAAGCTCATCAGCCTCTGCTGAATGCTACAGTATGAAGTGTAACATACTCAAAACCTATTCATAGACCCAGACATGTTTTCAAGTATCAGCTCATGGGCTAAACAGAAATGACGAGCTGTAGCCAGGAGCCAGGACCTCAATCCCACTCCAGCCCGGGCCAGCCCAGCATTGCTTTACCATTCCTTCTCTGGCTCCTGGCCCACATCTTACAAATTATTAAGAATCTTGATCTAGGTACTGCTGGTTAGGCCCCATCAACCTCCATGAGAATATATACAGAAAATCCTTACTCCACCTTGTATTCCACGTGATCAGAAATCCAATTCCCTCCCAGGATTTGACCCCAAAACACAGCCCCACAACCCTAACACCGGGTCTCCCACAGAAACACAGGATACTTGATGAAAAACACCATTATCTTGTCACATAAATGATTCAACATGCAGATGTCATAAAGGAAGCCGCTCTATACATTTGCTCTAAGTGGTTTTTGGACCTTGCCCTAGAAGCCAAGCTAAAACTCAGAATCTTTTTCCAAGCACTGTGATTTCTATCATGAAATTTACATGACAATTCACAAAATGACAATGTAATAAAGTCCTTTCAAATGTGAAGGGAAGCACAATGTCTGATAATTGTTTCACTTTTACACTTAAAAACTGGTAAGGAAAATTTCTACAAGAAAACTCCCCACGAACAAGGTAAGATTTCTGGAGAAGATGCACCCTGGCAGATGTGCTGTTCTTGTAAGGAATGTGATGCTCCTCTCAAAGCTGCTTAAACTTGATTTTATTTCAGGTCTGCAACTAAATTTTTTTTGTAAATAGATTTAGGCTGTCAATTTCCAGGCATGCTGTGCCATCAGCATGTAGAGACTGCTGTGACAAACGTGGAGGCTGCAGCAGCAAATTTTATTATAAACTGGTAATTGAATTGAACAGGTTTACATTTGAATAGATTTACTGCAGCATGATCTCTGACATGCTGCATGGGACTGAAATCCTTGTCTGTACATAAAGAAACACTTGAGATACAGCAAGAATAATTTCAGCTTATTTTAAGTCCATGCTAATCAATAAATTTATACCGCTTTACACATGAAAGAAGTCAGTATATTATCTTTCTGTACATAAAGGATGTGGTCCAAGTCAAAAAGTCATCTCCAGACTTTCCCACAAGTAAAAACAACAACATCCAGCTCCAAAACTACCTTCCAACAAGAAAAAAAAAATCTTTACTAAAAGTACAATCCTACAAAAGTACTGTGAATCAGGATGGTTTAAAAAGTGGCCACTAAAGGGGGAAAGAAAATAAAATGCCCTTATAGGTTCTTGTAGGTCATTATATTGGGCAGTAGGTAAACAATACTGCCTTTTCAAAGCAATGAGTTATTTTGCCATTGTAGAACATTCAGAAAAAGGTATGTACATTTAGAGTAGAAAATTTATGTAATTAAGAGATTTGAATCCATGGACAATGAACATTCAAACAAAAAAATTTGACTCACAACATACATCTGTATTGTCTAACTAAATTATCTCAGTTAACAAAATTGTACGCAGAAACATAGTAAATCTGCACACAAATTTGCTGAGATAATTACTCATTTGTAGAAGAGACATTTAACTTCCTCTTTCAGTCCCAGAAGCTGCACACAGCCTAGATTTTTAAAAATACATATGTTAATGGATGCACAATAGTGCCCTGAAAATTTAGAGGAAAAGGAGTAAATCCATTCACCTGCATGTGCTCTTGGTAGACTGTTTCATTTTCAAAGGAGTTGCTTAATATATCTGTATATTAGGTTACAAGTGATACAGGGTCTTAACTTACTAAAAAAAGATGCTAAGAAGCACAGTCCCTTTCAAAAGATGCCATACCCAGTCATCCCTTTCTTTCTACGGTTTATCTAAGCACCATAATTTCACTTCCAAGTAACTGCTCCTAGTGGTCAGTTACACGAGGATTTTGGCAAGTAAGAACTCTCCCATCACCACTGAAGAGAGGGTCAAATCCTGCCGTTCTTACTGAGGCAAAATCTCCATCGAATCTGACAGGAGTTTTGCTCAAGTAAGACTAAGGACAGCAGGATTTGGCTCACAGGATCATAGCATCTGCCAAAGCAGTTGCACAGAACAAGGTTTATTCTTAGTAAGTATAATCCAATAAGAATATGTCTGTAGGTGCGTGATAGGCCTAATTTGCCCATCATCTCTCCACTGGTCTATGTTGTTTCTTGGATTTTACCCCGGTAGCTGTGTACTTAACGTGTTTTACATTATCATCAAACCATTTGCAAAAATCAGCCAGCTATTAAAGCTGAGTTTTCAAGCACTGACAAAGCAAAATTGCACAGGACTGTTTTAAAGTGTTTGCTTAACACAAAGTACTCTCTATTGGATACAATACTTAGAGAACATTACGTTGATTTTATTTCAAATGTTTATCTAGTTCAGAAGTCCATGGCATCTTTCTTGGTGGTGACAGTGCTCTACAATAATAATGCACATAATACATGCACTTGGAAGTGTATTCTTGCATATACATTAACAGCAATATAAGTGCATAGCAGGCAAGCAAGATTTAAGGAATCACCTCTTTGTGTAACACAGATGAAGCAGGTTCCACGTAAGACAGCACCATTTCTTGAGAACATTTTCTTATGTTCAATATCTTCAAAATGTAACTGATGAATTAAAACATTTGATATATACTTACAGAGAGGGGCAGGAGGTTCTCAGATGCTTTTAGAAAAAAAAAAAAGGGGGGGGGGGTTCTCCTCTTCTGCACGCCAAAATTTGCTCCAGTGTAGTTACAGTAACTTCAGTACACACACTCAACATTTATACTTGTTTAATTTAGAAGTAACCCTTTCATTTGTCCTGATGGAATGAAGACTGAATAAAAGCAAGGAAAAGAAGGCACAGTGTGTGTTTTGGTTTCCTGCCAGAACTGGGACAGAGTAACCGTGGATAAGGAATGGAGGAAAGACATCTTTGAGAACTCTGATGGTTATTCTATCAGTTACTTACTGAAGGAGATTGAACGCTGAGGTGCATTTTGCTGTGCTACACAAGATGACGAACTCTATGTGGATAAAGCGTGATTCGATAGCTTTAGAAACAGATGGCAGAAAGAGCAAGTATACATGAAAATTGCCTTTGCAATAACTGATTAGAACACTCACCAGCCTCTCTTCTTTCCTGATTGCCCTACAGTTGCAGCAAGTGTTTGCAGAGAGAGAGATACTGAGGTGGTCAGTCTTACCTTCCTTCAGCATGCCAACTTTTAGACACTTCATGAAGCGGCAGGCTTGGCAGGACTTGCGTCTGCGCTTCGTGATTTCACATTCATTCGTTGCTGGGCAGCTGTACTCTATGTTACCTGGGATGGGACAGACAGGGAAGAGGTGTTCAGAGTCACTGACTAACCAACACAATGGATATACAAAAGTACTCATATCATTGCTGTTGCATTTCATTTTGGAATAGATCAAGAGTAAGCAGTGCTACAGAAAGGAAATGCCTTTCAAGTAAAAATAAACAGCTGAGTTAAAAGATGAAGTTTTTTTACTCTTTTTTTTTTAAATCTAGACATCTATATGAAAGAAATATATACAAAACCACAATTAATGTGAGACTGTGTCTCACTCCAAATATGGTACCTAGCAAAATCCTTCACATACATTATTCCTGCTGGTAGAAGAAAGAAATTTCGCCATTTATTTTCTGTACCAAGCCACATGCTCAGGTTCCTTCTCTGAGCACTCTTCATTTTCCGTTCTAGCCAATTTAATTAATCTCTCTTTGCCTAGAACACAAAAGGAGGACTGCTTTGCTGCACAATCAACTATAACAAGTACTACAGAGTTTCACCCTTCTTCTTTCACTACAGCTGGCACAGGGCATCAGGCAGGGCTCACCACGACTGTTACCACCACATCTCGCATGTTCTACAGCTGCCAGGCCAGATCTCTGCTCCAGGACATCTTCCCTTCCCTCTACACTTTAGACCAAGTTCTTGCACTGAAAGGCATCAGGAATAGGATCATTCCTGCCAAGCTGTCAGAATAACAAAAACTGAAGAGACGCTTGCCTTTGCCTCTGCTTCTCCCAACTCCCCCCTTAAGGCCTACAACAAGCTAGATCCTTAAATCTGAGCCCTCCTAGGCAAGGCAGTCTCTTCTTTTTTTTTCCATTTTTTTTTTTTTGTTACTGCTTAGTACATATTGTTTCTCCTCAAAAATAAGACAATAAAAGCTTGTAAATGAATGACTACAATACATGAGTAGTCTACTTTTTCAAAAACACATCTTTGGGTATCCAAGTCTAAATAGGACAACATCTGCTCTCTTTTGCCCTAGTACCACTGCTCTTTTCATGAAACAGCTTAGCTCAGCTTATTCATCTGCCCAGCCGTGCATCCTATTGCCCATGACCACATCCAGTACGACAGACTTTGCAGCAGTCGGAAGTTACACCAGGAAACTGACTTTTAAATAAAGTATCTTCCCCATCGGTCTGTCACATCTTGCTTTAAAGGTATTTCTTTATTTTCTAACCCTTTCCCCCTGTGATTAAGTGCATTAGTATCTTAATGAAAATGCATTCTGTTTATTGCCCTCTTGGGAAGCAAGAGGTCATCACACCAAATGCATAAATTGTCATCAGAGACAGTCCGAGCATAATCGCAATTTTGCTGCTCCATGTTTGCTGCACTCAGGGTCCATCAAAGTCCCCTGAAACATGCACAGGTTCTAATAATTAGCATAGAGTCTGCCTGGGACCACAGCATTGATGAAATATTTCAGAGTTAATCACACTTTGTAAACACTGATTTATATTGACTACCTTTCTCCAGACTGATGTCTCCTCATTAAATATCACATTAGTGGATTGCAGGATTGCACAAAGACTCAAATGCTCAGCAACTGCTAATTCAACAGGAAGTAATACTTAAACCACTTACATCTATTGAAAATTGGTTAAGTATTTATGATAAAGGAGGGCTGCATGGCACAACGTGTACTCTGCCAACACAATCAGCATATTTGGCACAACCTTCCCAGGCCTTTGCAGGCTTTCTTCCTCCTGGACATTGCTGCATGAGTGAGTTAGCAATGCTGGTGAGTAAAACAGATCTTGCTATGTCTGAATGCTAATGGCTCTTGTTGACAAAAGTCAAAGCAGTTTAGTCCTTTTCCCTTTTCTTAGCTGCTGTGGAGAAAGCTATTTAAGAAACTGAAGGATACGGTAGGCAGGGAATTCAGCACAACAGCTCCTGCAAAATGTGTTTCCTATGCACATTAGAAAAGTTAGGAAATAACACCTTTGGAAGGAGAGGTAGAAAATGATGGTAAGGGAAAGCTTGAAAAAGGATTCACATTATCCTCTCACTCTAACACGGCATTCTTAGAAAGGCACAACTGCTACACAGGAAGACCTTCAAAGCCTTTCACAAATTGTATCTAATGAACTTCATTATACTACAGTAATAAATATATTACCATCCCTATTAAAAAAAAGAAACGGGGAATCAGAAATGCTTTGCACAAGATCAAAGATACCTTTGCACAAGGTCAGAAACGATTTTGATGAAAAACAAGATCGAGATTATAACAGAGAACTTCAAGCAGCAAAGCTCTCTACCAAGGCAGGTGGAACATTCCCACTACAGAAAGAGCCCCTGTCCAAAGATACAAAGGTACAGATGCCAACACCAAAAAGTAGCATTCAGAACCAGAAAGATAAATGCAAGACTGCTCACTTCATTACACAGACATTTCTAATCCATGCCCTGATATTTCATATTTGTGCAAACTATGCAACAGTCTGCAGCACACCCAGTGTAACCTACTTTTCCTGCAAATTCTTGACACCTAAAGAATGCTAAAAGGAGCTATTATTCTAGTCACTTGGAGTCCAGTACTTCAGCTTAGAGGGGGAATCTCCTTTCACTTTAGGCTGTTTTTCTTTAATGAATTGTGCTTTACAGCTCAATCTTCATTTTTGGTGTTGGAAAATGAACTTCGAAGACGCTGCAAAGAATTCCTCCCTTGAGTTCAGCAGAGTTACAGGAACAGAAGCGAAGATCCACATCTTACCAATGACCATAGCTGGTTCTGCTAAAGTGTTCCAGCACTTTAGAATACGGCTAGACTGCAGTAAGAGTTCAAGGAACTAACTTTTTGTCTTCACTTCGCATGGAGATGCAGTGGATATCTACATCATACTTAAAATGCATTTTACCTAGCACTCCAAGTATTAGTGGATTTACTTTTTGTTAAAAACCTGAATTTACTGCACATTCCAGGTCATTAGAGCTCTCATAATTTCTTATTTGCTTCTAGATATGAATTTCCATTCAAGATACTCGGATCTGCATTTTATTTCAGAGGAAGATCCAGAAGGAAACTCTACCAATTCCTTGCTTACTTCAAGAAGCTGGAGGCTGAAATTGAACAGCTAGGAAGAGTATAAGCTGAGTTTGCCCAGTCCTGTCAACAGCTGGAGAGGAAGTTGTGTTACAGAGTGAACAAAATCAACATGGCAGCTCTGGGTCTTTAAACCGGGCTGACAAGAGCGATCGAGCGATTTGTAATATCTCCTGGCTGCTTTTCAGAAAGAACTGGGCTCTGATTACTTTTTTCAGAGTCTTTTGTACAATTAGTTTGCAGGCAATATAATTTTCTCACTTACTCCTTAATAGAATCGTGCAGCTAGCTGGCTGATAGAATAACAGCATATATGTAAAACTCCTGCCTAAAGTGCCAGGGGATAATTTGTATATTCCTTTCAGTAGCGTAATGGACTTTTACAGTTTGGCAGTTAAAGGGCTGAGTAATATAAATTAGTATGACGCTTGAAAATAAAAATATATGTCAAATCTTCACTCCCCAAACACATTTCCCTGTGCTAGAATAATACAGTGGGATTTATACCAGCCTAAGCCTCTTTTCTTTCTCCATGTACTGAGGAATGTTTATTTAAAACCAGTTCCTTTTTCTACTGATTTGTAAAATTTTATTATCACAGCCAAAAGATGAGGAAATACTTCTAAGACACTGTGCCTATCAAGAGCAACTGACTCACTGAAAATATGATGCCATTTGGTCCTGAGCAGGTGAGCTGCTAAAACTTACACCATAAACCAAGCTCTCCAATTTTAGAAGCTTCAGATGGTCACATCTTTATACCCAGCTCAAGGATAAGTGGGTCAAGGTACCATTTTTTTCACCTCACAGATGAAGTATGGATGAGGTGGGAAGACAGATCAATTTTAACGATACAGGGACTTACCTGATGGCTTTACAAGTCAGGCAACTGAATGAACTTAGCCAAGATTCTCAAAACCATTTTGGCCATTTCTCGCACAGAACTGACAGCAACACCAAAGGTACAAGGAGAAGAGAAGCAAGAACCGTGGCAAAGAAGAAGTCACTGAAAGCACTGGGTCTCCCTGCCTTGCCAGAAGCTCCTGTCATCAACAGCCACAACTTCAGAACCTCCCAGATACTGAGAGTGAGAAGCTGAAACAGGTTTCTAGCAACAGGCTGAAATAGGGGTCTCTCTTCCAGCAGCATCAACAAATAAGAGAAGACATCAAGTTCTAGCAGAAGCTTTATTTCCCATTTCATATGGCAATGTTTGATATTTAAAGATGTAAAAGGATTGCTACAAGCTGTTGGAATATGCTCAGAAAATCTTCGGACAAGTAAAAGCTATGAGGAAGACTTAGATGCAGGATGAAAATGTGTTTGGAAAGAATAGCCATGAGCCACTTAAAAAAGCAAGAGGAATACTGAAGATACCAGTATTGAAACTTCTACTGTGTGGGAATGTAGGTTCAGAAGAAAAAAAAAAGGAAAAAACCAAATGAACCAACATTCCTTCAGTGTAATAATTTCATGCTATAATCTGCTCACAAAGCTGCATTTCAGTTCAATAATGTTCCACCTTTCTCCCAAAGTTTCTCTTTCACCTTCTGTAACTTAATAGCTTTTTTCAAAAACTTGTAGTCAAAAAATTAAGTGTTCTCATTCTTCATAGAGACTACTGCTTGACTGGATTTAAGCCTTTCTGCAGTGAGGTTTACCCCAGGTACCACCTTCATGCTCTCTTTTCCTGGGTGACAGACCTAAAGGAATACACCTGCTCGTCTGTGGACTGCTGTGCATCAAAACTCCAGAGATGTAATGTAGCCAGGATTAAAGGCATTGGTTTTCTGGGATTTAATAAAAGAGAACTCTTAGAAGAGAGACACAGGAGAATCTAAGCTAACACAGAGAGTGAATTACAGTATGTTAGGCTACACCTTTATACACAATCCAACCAGAACAGGAAAGAATAGTTCCTGTGAAACTGAGAATGAGGTGCTCTTGGAAATCAAGAGTAACAGGCTAACTGAAAAGGACAAAGTCCCAGACTTAAAATATCTATTTGATGTTTATAAGTCTTACTGAAGCTGAACTGAGGAAAGTAAAAATATTTTCTCTCAGGTTAAAGTTACAGTTCTTCCAGACTCTGCTACCTACTTTGCAGTCAGAACTTAGCTGAATTTAGGTATGAGTAAATATTTTCACATGTAAAAGTACCCTCATCGATAAGGTTTCAGAAGCGGGGTCAGGCTGGAATGAGGTCAGATTTGAACCTAACTGAATCCAGTTTTGGCTGGCAAATCCTCAGACAGATTCACCTAACACTGTAAGAAAGCTCTATGAACTATAGACCTATGAATTCTGCTACAGCTCATCTGGAGATGATTAAGCCTAAAGTTGACTGTATACACAACTTTTCATCCAGATGACTTCAGAAACAATACTGTACACACAGAGTTACAGAACATTTAAAAATTTGGTTCCCAAATGTCTCAAGTATTTTTTCAAGGTGACAGGACCATGTATGAAGGATTGTGTTTCATCTTTGTTGCTTATGTTGTCTCTTCTGTTAGAATAAGTAACTAAGGAGCAGCTAGTTTTTAAATACGGTGTTTGACAGAGGGACACGAACGGCTTAAAAGTACATTTTTAGTGAAATCACTATGTTGAGTTGCTTTGAAGAAATCAGTATACTGTGTTACTGAACTATAACGTATTTAGAACTTGCAAAATATTTTTTGTTTCGTTTGTTCTCAGAAAGCAGCATGGTGATTTAAAGCGAAAATGTAAAGGTGATGCTGGCTGGTCTGACCACATGACAGTTTTGTATCAGCCTCTAACTTCAGGTACATGGGTTTCCAGCACCATAAAAAGTCACCATGATTTTCAGTATCGGGTTGATACTAGGGGGTGTTGAACCTGTAAGGGCCCAACTACCTTTGATTCCCACTGGAGTCAACTTCTTTATCTTCAAGAGAAATTAAGGGCATTTAGGTCACCTCAAAAGAGAATCAATGTGTTGAAGGCACAGAGGGAACTGATTCCCTGCTACCTGGTAGTCACTTAAGACCTGTTCAAGCCAGAAAGATTGAACTATCTACATTGGGTTCCTACTGGTATTTTATCTAGGTTGATTTTGATACATTCTACCACGATAGCATGGAAGACTGTCACTGTTTGTTTATAAGCACACAGAATATCTCAGTCTGTAAAGTTGCAAACCGAATGACTTTCACACCAGAAAAAAATGTCATTGAAAAACTTATAGAAACATTAATATAAATCACTTGCTAGCTGAGACGTCACATGTCTCTGTTTTCAAACTAGACAGGGTTTTGTAAGTGGGCTGGAGGGTTTCAGAGATGTTTATAACGAAAGGAGATCCAGATCTAATTATAATGGCATTTATACATACTAGTGTACCAGCATGATTTGTAAATCACATCTCTTTCTCAGTATTTCTGATGGGTTCAAAATACCCACGCACCAATCAGAATGCTCATTCTTATTCCCAAATCATCTAAATGCTTCGTACAATTTTCAAGGTTGTAAGAAAAGCAGAGATAGTAAAAAAGACAGAACAATCTGTATGCTTTTAAAGTTCTCTCTGGTTCTTAGATTCCAGCATGTTTATATTTTATTGTCTCCTCTTGTTAAGCTGCCGTAGCTACGCAATGACATTATGACAGGATTAAAAGATGTGTTAGAAGGAATTAAAAATACTCACTTGCTAGTCTGCCTGGCCCACAGGGCACAGAGAAACTGGGGAAACGGGAAGATATCTATCACTGCTTGCTTAAAATATTCTTTGAAAGAAATGCTGATGCACAGACTTTCACTTATATAAGGAAGGTGAATGATTTAATCGGGTAATGATGGATTCAGGTGACATTTAGTGTTCGACTCACTGGAGGGCTGCCATCTTTGCACCAGAGCCAAGGTCCACAGGCCAGAGTACCAAGATGTGAGCCTCCACCCTATCCTTCCATAAAACAACAATCATCTTAGCTATCAGCAAAGATGCTGAAAAGCCATAAAATCTCGTTTAATTTGCTTTCATTTCCTCCACAAAAATGTATTACAGAAGACAGCTTTCAGAGATGCAAAACACCCTCTGGAAGCCACTCCGGTCATGTGCAACTTCAAATCAAACTTTATGTTGCCTTATCTGAATGTACATAACTAGTTCTAACTTTCTTGATTAAAACTTCCTGATGGCAAAAAAAAAAAAAAAGTATTTACTGCAAAGTGTTTGTACATTTACAGACCAAACTGGCTCAATAACAGGTCAACACTGAAGAGGACTGAAAAACCTGAACACTAGAGGGATTAAAAACAACTCTAAAAAGCTGAACAAAGTACAAAGCAGTTTGGGCAGGCTTTGAAGGCAATAGGAACATCCCTGCAGAACTGTAGAGATGAAGGCTCTTAGCTGAGCAGCATGAAATGAGATGGCAGACTTGGTCTAGTTCACATAATGACCAAAAACACAACAGCATTTCAAGGAGAGAGTATTTCCTGTTTGTGTTAGGAGACGTGGACAGGCAGCAGCTCTCAGGGATGAAGCTCTCAAATGATGAGACAGTGAGGGTGTGACTGCAGGGCTTGTTACCAACTATTGCTTAATTCACCCTGCGTATACACAACAGATTGATGTCTCACTACTGTTCACCCAACAGTTTTTCCTTAAAAAATAAACATATAAACAAAAAACAACATCCCCCCCCCAAAAAAAAAAAAAAAATATTCAAGAACAAAGACCTCTGAAGCTAAAAGGTTTTGTGGGGAAAATTCGAACAGTACCCAAGGAAATGATAAGTGAGCTCTGAGAGTTTTGCAAGAAGCCTTCCAAGGAATGTGTAGGCTTTACACACTGTCTTTTCAGGCTAGTTTAAAGAGTCCAAAGACAACAGTCCGGACAATTTGGAAGGAGGGAGGAAGAAAGTTTTCTAGATGCAGGCCATTATTTTATAAATACTAACATAAAACAGGATAATAAACTGTCTTTGAACCTGTAAGTCCTATCATCCTTCTCCTGAAAGCAGTATCAGTTCAATCCACCTGCTGAAATGTTTAAGTTACAGGCACTGAGTAATTACATATTATTAATGAAAATGTGTACTTACTAGTCTTTATGATAACTGACCAGATAACTGACCAAATAAAAATTATGATAAATATATTTACACTAAATATTCACTACAAAATATCTAGTAAGTACAAGACCTCTGTGTCGAACACAAGACTTTGCACCCAGCTGACAAGTGAAAATTCTTTTTTTTCCTCTCTTTCTTTTAATGAAAGCTTGGAGTTTTCAAGATAATACAGTGCACAGCAAAAACTGTGAAGAGACCCTAAAAATCAATGGACCTGTAGCTATTTTTAGATGTTGCTATTTTCTACTACCCCTGATGTTAAGCCAATTTTGGGAAGATTTGGCTGTGTGTGTATTTCTGTGAGACACTTGCAATCAGCCACCATGTAAATTATCCCAGAAGCAAACTGAGAGCTGCAGCTGAGTAGTGAGTACTAGGCTGAGCAGAGAGAACATCCAGTTCTTCCATACCTTATATCTCACAAAAGGGGCAGAACATCACTGCATTCTACTATGACCTAAGAAGACATCAATTTTATATATTGAGCTCTTTTTTGGTGGGTTTTGTTCTGTTTCATTTTTTTTTAGCCAGGAAATTGCTTGTTTCTATTTTTTTCTAATATTATTGATTTTTATTGTAATGATGCACACTTTACCACAACTGCAAATGTATTTTTGGGCTATGCTAAAAACATATATTCTAAAAAGACAAAATTACTCCTCCTTACACTTCAAAACAAGGTTCATTTAATTTCTTAACGTTTAAGACAATGAGCAGGGATTGATTCCAAGAGGCAGGAATGGATGTTTTTTAGGCTTAATTGCTAAATCTGAAAGGGAATGATAATCTCCATTACCCTTAAAAACAGGTGTATACATTAGAGTGATACCTGCCTTGTGTAGGAGCTGCTAGGTGCACTGTGATGCTTCTGTCTTACGTGAGATGCTGCTGGCGTACAAATAGCTGTGCTGGCTCTCTGAGCAGCTGCCTGTGGCCTCCACCTACTGAGACTTCAAGAGACTCCTCTGGCATGAAAGACTCCCATTGACTCATGGAAAAGACACTGGGCCTTACATGAACACAGGATGTGCTTCATAAACTAAATTTATCAAGCTCAGCCTTCCTCTTCCTGGAGTCCGGGCAGTTGTGCCCATGATTTCAACAGGAATGGCACTGAGGACCTACAAGTCTGAGCTAATTTAATAAACTGATGAATGATCAACAAAGGTTTGGGAAGTCAAATGTTCTTTTTCATTGAACCTATAATAAAGTACCCATCACAATTAACTTATTAGCATTTAAAATAAGCGATTGTTTGAGCTGAAACAAGTTATCCCTACATACGCACAGTTACAATATTTGACTCTTCGGGCAGTCTGTTTTTCTAGTCTGTATTTCAAAGTCTGCTGCGTTTATTTCTGTTTTCCTGCTTTCTTATTTGCAGTTATGCAGCAGCAAACTCATTTTAAAAACAAGCAGAGAGAGAGAGAAGGAACATGATCTGAACAAGGAAGTGAAATGGTGCAGGGAAGAATGACCTCCAGAACACTGGAACTAAATTCTATCAATTAGAGCAAAAAACCTCAGGGGAATTATTCTTCGTGCAAGCCTAAAGGTAGGATTTTCCCATTCAAATTATGAGGAAGCACCTTTTTCTTATATACTTTTTGCCACCTACCACAACCCGTGGTCTCATTCACCCAAGGAGCTTCCCACTATTTTGGATGGCACCTGAAAACTCTCAGTAGTTGTGCCAGTAGTTGCTCAGGACCATTACTGAAGCTGCTGCTATGACATTATGATGGGTAACATACTTCCTATTCTTAGTTTCTTCATTATGGCTTTTCCTTTCAATGCTTGGTTTTGCCTTACTGCATTTTTTTTGTCTTCACAGCACTGTCACCTGCTGATGCAGCTCGTGCTTTAACCGCACTGAGACTTTTTGCACAGCTGCCAGTTCTAACTTGAGCTGCGTGGCCAAGTCCAGGTTGCTAATCTGGAGAATGACGTCTCTGCCTTGTGCTCCCATGCCCAGAAACTTGCTGTCTGTGGCGTGGTGTAAAATTGCAGGTTACCTATTACTGCCAGAAGTCAACACTTCAATCAGTTTTCGTTTCTGTAGCATTTTTTTTGGTGCTCAAAATGCAACTAAAATAATCGTGCATCAATTCAGTCCTGTAGGACAGCTATTACACAGCAATTAAATACCATTTATAAAAACAGAGTTGCTAGTTGAAATTGGTGCTTGAAGTTTAGCAACCACAAAATACAAATTGCTTCAGTGGAAACATTTTTTTGAGCTTTTCTGAAAATGTTCTTGAAGGTCAAGTGAAATCACCTTTTTTTTTTTCTTTTTTTTTTACTTTTTCCAAAACAGAGACTTGAAATGAGCACACGGTTTCTGTATGTGTGCTCATTTTACATATAAACCCAGGCCACCACTAGGAATCTTTGTTTACTGGTTGCCAACAGTGTAACATTCAGCCCCATTAGAACAACAGAAGTCTAATGTTTCTTTTTAGTGGCTGCACGGCCCTCATAAAATGGGTACTTGGTGCTGGTAGAAGGCCCAAATCTCCCCAGCAGCAAAATGGATGAGAGAAGATTAAAACGGCCATTGCCTCAGCAACAGATAAATTAAATTAACATTCATTATTTTTCCTTATTAATTTTACATTAAATATGGAAGCACTATACTTAAGAAATCTTGACCGAATGTTTCAAATTTGGGGTTATGTGAAATTACAATTGAAGCTCACTTTATGTTCATTCTTAGAAAGAAAAGTATATATCAGCAGATTGCATTGTCTTTCCTGAGAATTTCAGGTGCTCGACATGTATGAAAATCAAGCAGGTTTTATTGAGGAGTTTAAATTTGGACTTAGCAACCTAATTTTAGTCTCTGAAGTCTGAGTTTAATTTAATGTGACATTATATTCCTGCACAGGCCAAGCTTGGCCTCATGTTCTTTAAATAAAGCACCTTCAATTTTACTTGAAAGGATGATATCTAAATCAAAGTAGAAGGTTATTTTGTCTCCATAGGTTCTGAAGCTGGAAGAAGCAGTCATGCAAATTTTCCCATTTGTACTAATTTATGCCAAAATATGTGGCATATTTGTAATAAGTATCAAGAACAGATTAGTAAAAAATACTGAGCAGAGACCAAAATCTGCCAACTTACTCTCTTTAGAATGTGATCTTACAGTTATTTGTCAAACCCATTTAAGGCCACCGTACATAGTGGGTGAAAGACCAGCTATCAATACACTGATATGCACAAAGCACTACGCCACTGTATTTTGTTCCAATTTTACATGCTCTGGTTCTTTAACAAATATAAACTGGATTTCTGTAACAATTTAAGTGCAGCAATGGTGCATCTAGGAGCAACACACAGGTTGCGTGCCAGCCACAAGGTGTGTTCAAGAGGCGTCCATGACAACCTTCAGAAAATGCTCCACTTTCTTTGCAACAATCATTTATGGGAATCCAGACAAACTCACAGAGAAAACAAATTTGAATGTCCACTGGGCAGCTCCAGCATTTTTCTATTTTTTGAAATCAAAATAAACATGGCATTGGGCTAAATGTGACAGACAGAACTCCCAAAGAAGCCCGAAGGGGCTTCTTCATGAGCAACATCTGCAGGACCAAGCAGCACAAAGAAGGAAAAGGCACAATCTGAAGTCCCAACAGGCTTCAGCCAAAGACTACACGTTTTCATTTTGAGCAAAAGAAAGGAAGCTTAACAAATAACCAACCTTGAATTGTCCTCTTGAAGAAAGCCTTGCAGGCCTCGCAGGAGGCCACTCCATAGTGGTACCCTGATGCAATGTCGCCGCACACCAAACACAGTCTTTTGGGCATCGAGTTCAGCATATATTCACACTTGGTCTGTGAGTCTTCAGCGATGGTACTGGAGCAGTCATCGTACCGTTTCCTGACCGGCCCGTTGCCCCCGAGCCCTGTGGCCGAGGGGTAGAGGGGAGGCGAGTCCAGCCCGTTCTGATGTCCATTCATGGTGGAACTGTAGCTCCCGCTGGCGTCGGAGGAGCCACCGGGACTGTGGTGGTTGATGCTGTCCGTCAGAGAGGCGGGGCTCGACGGTTCCGTCTTGATGTACGACGAACAGCTGGAATCAATGTGTCGATCTTTGCTTGACATTCTGCAGAGAAGCCTGCAGTGGGGAGAGAGAGAAAGAAGAATCTGTGTATTAAAGACAGTGCTCTTTAAGGCTGCTCTGGAAGGGTTAGGGACTGCACATCATTCATTCATTAGTCAATACTTCTTGTTCTACATGAAGGTAATCAGCATAAGGGCATGACAGAGCTTTGTCAAAGCTCCAGACAGGCAGTAAACAAAAACTTTAAAGAGACCAAATCCGTCTGTTGTCCCCTCCACCTGCCCTCCAGGCTACATGTCAACTTCACGTCAACTCTAAATTCTGAACTTGTCATCGAGCAAGTAAAAAAATTTCAAAATTCCCATTAGATGGCTTGGCTATTAAATGTCTTCATTTTTCCCTCTGTACTTTCTTTCTGTAAATTCCACCACTATCAGAAACAAATATTTCCAAGTTTGATCACATAAATGTCCTGCTCTGTAATTAATATTTGCCAAGACACTCAACTAAAACATGTATCCATCATCTATTGATCTGATCTAAGAACTGAAGAGCAAGTCTCTTGCAATCTTTTTTTCCCTTTATTAATATTGCTTTATTATAGATACAGCTATTTAGTAACGAAGTAGCACATCAACGGGGTACTCTAACAAATAATTAAGGCTGAACTCCATTTTCACAAAATCTAAGTGAAATGATTCATCAGCTGTGGCTGCAATTACTTTCTAGCCATTATCCTCAGACTAACCAGTAATAACTATGCCACTATCCCATATATCTGCAGCTCTATAGGATCTGACATTTTACGTGTTCCATTCTTGGATTAAAAAAATATATTACAGGAAATTTAACATAAAAGTTTTGTCTTTCTGAAGGTGAGATTTTGTCTTCTCAGTTCTCACAGTTTCAGAATTAAGCATCGGAAATCATACAATATCTGATCCAACAAAACAGTGCTTTCTACAGGGAGGACTAGGGGAGAAATCTTTGCCTATTTCCATCCCCAAGTTTTTTTATTATTTTTTAACACATTTTAGGGTGAACAAATGACAAAAATAATAATTAGAAAGCTCTGATTCAGATATTATCTTCATTTTCTCCAGCTGCAATTATGAAACCACAGCAGCAAATGGCCTATACACCATTTTCCTGACAGTACTCTCAGAAGCTGCCAGAGTTCAGGTGATAGTTATGAACAATTCTTTAGAAACATTAACTGCAGAAAAGCACCTATCCCATAAGACCACCTGGAGCTATGGAATTGGGTTTTCAAAGCAAACATGTAAGTCCAGACAATTTGACTGACTTAATTTTCTGAAGCAATTTTTGAGATCTTGTCTTCACTTTTCCACTTCTTTTTATTTAAAAATAAAAAATTTTCATCCATTTCTACTTTAATATCTGGAATCAAATTCACCAATGGAAAAAAGACAAAAATCAAAAGAGTTGGCCTTCTTTCCAGTGGGGGTAATGGAGATCGAAGCCTGACCCTTCATTAAAGAGAAGTGTTTGAGATGAGATTCACCCTAAAATCAGTGCCCATGGATTTTATTTAGGCTTCTCAATTGTTGTAAATTTTTACTGTAAAATTCTATTGAAAACAAACAACATGCGAATTTGGAAAACAGCCAGGCTGATGTACAGAAATGCTGCCCTCCAAACTTAAAATCAGGGCTTATTTGGGGAGGTGGAAGGAGCAAGCTATCCGGTGTCAGCAAATAAACCAAGGAAATGGGAAGGTTAAAGCTGTGAAAATATCTTATTACAGTGGACCACCTGCTTGTGTTGTCCTTTCCTCAAGAACTGGAGGGGGGGAAATCCCCTTGCCAGCCTGCAGTAGCGTGTGCCTTTTCTTCTGCATCTGCTGCCTTGTAGCCGTCACTGTTAATGAGTGCTGTAATTAATAGATAGCTCTCTCTTGTCTTTCTACTTGCACTCTGGGCTAAGCACTTTTCTCAAGTCAACGTCTGAAAGAAAGCGGGTCGGCACTGACTTACAGCAGCTCTGCGAATTCCTTTTAATTTAGAGCACTTACACCACCACTCCACTTATTACCTTATAATTACTGGACCGCTCTCACATACATTACGATCTTAGACTAGAGTTAGAAGTTATTAGGGTACTAAAACATGGTGTCTCTCTGTCTCTCGCTCCTCTCGCTTTGACACTGAATTTTATACAGCTATGATTAAAATTATCAATTAACTTTTCATATTTTACCAACTAATTTTTTACGTTATTTTTCTACACACTAAGACCCTTTTATTGACTAAACAGGTACTTGGTTCTTTTTTCACCTGCCTTCTGCCAAGACTCCACACATAAATACAGCACTAGGAGTCACTGCCTACAGTCTGCCATAACCAGCTTGGTGGCACATTCTTGTGTGAGACTCCCACTGCCGATTTTTTAAATCTAATTTGTGCAATAACGAGTCCGAATGTCACCCCTCTCCTTCCAGAAAAAAAAAAAATTGCAATTAATTAGCTGGTCAACTGCATGTTGTTTTGACCAGCACAGAAGTGGCTCTCTCTCACTCCAAGCAGTCGGAACCAAAATACCATCTCAGTTCTAACAAGCATTAAAATCTGATCACCAGTGCTGCCTATGCTGAAGCCAGTCTGCTGATGCTTCTGAAGTAGCAGGTTCTGGTACTAACCAAGACAGAGCTGCTTTTGGCTCCAGCTTCGACAGTACGGGCCGGACTGGTGCACGCTGGCAAAGCGTAAACGCGGTTAAAACATTAACTACTCCGAGGAAAAGCGAAAACAACAGCGCCTGACTCTGAGAACAAAAACTTTCTCAATCCCTGGAAGGTGAAACAGAGACAAGGCTGGGTACTGGCTGTGGGTGGGCAACAGACACCTACGGCTTTCACTCCTTCGTTACTGCACCACTTCTGAACAAAAGTAATTCAAGAGCCATCTAAAACGGATGGCAGGTGTGACCACCATCAAATTATCATGCTGAACATTTGGAATAATGCCTAAGCTAGATCTCTGTAAAATCCCTCCCTCAGTTCCCTCCTAATTACTACTTAGCTCGTTACACTGAAGAATTCCTAGACACCATTGCATTATAGTGTAAAACTACAGTTGGAGCTTAATTCTCTCTTCCTCTCTGTGTCTGAAATTCTACAGCTCTATTATTCAAGCCTGAAATATTCACAACTATCTATAAATTCAATTGTCAGCCAGTGGGTTTTATTCTAGACCTCACTTCAATCTAAAATTAGAGGCACTAAAATTCACATTAACTCTAAGAGGAATGTAGTGAATAAGACTTTATTTCAAAAGAACACCTTTTTGTCAGAAAGAGCTATTTTCAAGATGATGGCTTTATCTGCATTCAAAGAGAATAAGCCCAATTCCACATTGTGCTGTTAATGCAAAATTTTTAGGTCACATTGGATTAATAAAAATCTAAATTTAGTTAAGGTTTATGAATAGAAATAACATGTGTCATATAAAAACGTACAGTATTTATTTTAAAGCCTTGGTGGGCTTGTTTTTTTTTTTTCTTTACTAGATTTTAAGTCAAGTAAATGGCAGCTCCATTTGTGGTGGGCTGTTCTGAAGTAAGTTTTCTAACAAGTGGGAGATCCCGGGTAAACTTTCCTTTCAGTAGCTTCAGGAAAAGTATCAACAGGCTCTAGAAGCATTTCCATGCCCATATACAAGAGAAAATACATAGGGTGCTGCAAGCCACGGCTAATATGCAATGTACAGCATTAACTCTTCATGTCTACACTAAATTAACTTCAAAACGTCTTCATTTAAGACCCGAAGCCAGGAACTGCTGGCAGAAACGTGCAATGATGGAGCACTTCAATAGGCAACTTCTTCTTTAAAATGGTCTTAAACAATAGCGAATAAATTGTAATGCTATGTGCTTATGAAAGGCTGAATATATTAAGAATTTATTAATGCAATCACATTCATATTTCCATCTACCTGCCACATTACTAATGATATTGACAGTGCTGACACTGGCTAAATCAGTATCAATATACAAGTGGAATGCAAAAATTAACTGCATCTGATTACGGTATATGGCCTTTAGAAAGAAAGCCTCATTCGAGCTACTGGGAGCTCTTTATATGCCATCCATATATTTAACTGGTTCACAAAGTTACTTTTCCCTCATCTCCCTTATTACCAACACTCAAAAGAGGTCAAAACAACACGCCAATACCTCATAATCCATGAACACATTGCATGTTTGTTTTTCAGAAAGGAAAAGCTCTGCTTACAGCATCATTTGCTATTTCAGACCCGCACTGGTGGTAACAGTGGCAGTAATTAGTTACAATAATTAAAGTGATCACCTTTACTGCAGACCAACACTAAAGTCCACTTTTACCTGCACATAAAGTATTTTCTTTTCCTGAAGAGAGAACTGCCCTATTTCCATAAATATCAGAATAGGTTGTTAGCAGTTGACATTTGTAATGACAGCTACTACGTGGGAGCATCAGCAAGGTAGGTGTTATTATGCACACCTAGGTACTTTTCACACTAACAGTACCTTCCATCTGATTTTCCTCCAATACCTTCCTCTCACATGGACGCCTACCAAAAAGGTCTTGCTATCCTCAGACTTTAACCGTGAAAGCCAATGCATTAAAGAATCTCTTTGTCTAAGTGACACAGCAAGTCTGTAGCAGTCAGGAACGGAAGCCAGATCCACGCTTTGATTATAAATACCACATTTCCTTCTAAATACTGTGCTTACTTTCAGTATCATTTCACAAGTCTATACTAAAATCAGCAGACAAAAAAAAGAGTCAGCGTGTTCCAGCGAATTCCCATACTTGGCTTCCCTGACTGTAACAGAGAAAAAAAACGTTTGTGTGCAAAGAAATGAAAACGTTGCTTCTCTCACCGACGCCCACGACAACACCTCAAGACATTCACCAGGTCCTGTTAAAGAGCTGAGTAACAATTTCAGCCGAGCTGCTTTACACTGAGCATTTTTTTTCTGCTTCAGCTAATTGCACTCTAGTAAAGTGGTAAAATGTGAATCACTTAGTAGGAAAATGGGCACCAGCTGCTATTGTCAGAGAATGGAGACGCCGAAGAAAAGGAAAGTGACTGAATGAAGTGTCATGTCAGAAATCAACGGTGCAACGTGTGATTTGAGAAAACATGACTACTTTACAGAGACAGGGTGTCATTATGGCATCACAGTAATACGATGCTTTGACAACTGCTGGGTCTAACATATCATCATTGCATTAAGGTGCACTGGCTTAGTTGGAGGAAGGAAAAGAAAGGATTTCTTCTTTTAATAAGAAATATTGTAAGGCCCGCTTGGTTAACCTAGTGGATGAGATCATTAATTGCAAAGTATTGCTAATCTTGTCCCATGCATGCACAAACAAAACTGTTATTAGGCTCAAGGTCTTTATTAACCAACACACACGTACAACCACGCAGCGAGGAGTACCCAATGCAAAAGAGAACAGCTGTGGTGGTTTGGTGGGGGTTTTTGGGGGGGTGGAGTGGGAGGTCGTTAAGAAATGCTGAATGTTTCATTGCTTTTTGTAATTTCTTCTTTCTTTTATGTTTTCTCGAAACCTTCCCCACTTCACCTTGGTAAGGAAAAGCAAAGCAAGCCAGTGACTTCTTCCAGAGCAGCTGTCAAAGCCAGTAGCAGCCGGAAGAGAAGGAGCAATGCTTGAAGCCATCATGTTGTTACCAGCAGTGGCCCGAGTTAGCTGATGACTGCTGACAGAGGATCCAGCTTCCCAAACAGTTGCTCTTGCTCTGTATGCGATCTACCCAAGCCCTGCTAAAGCGCTTCCTACACACGAGGCAGCGGAAGGCTGCACCGCTGCGTGCTCATTTTTAGCCCAACAAAACAAGCCAAACGAGCCATTATCTCGGACCCTTCACATTTGCACCTCCTCTGAGAGGCTGCACTTTGTTTTCTGCGCTGCTTTTAAAAAAGCAAAATTTTCAAGTGGCTGACTTGCAACTACTACAGACCCTCCAAAACGAGGGGGAATTGTTTAAACCTCCTCACCCGCCATATATAAATATTCATTATTGCTTCCCGTTCTATTCCAAGTTGATTCCCCGTGCTTCCTGGTTGATAAACTTTGTTAACAAGAAGGAAATGATCCTGAGATACCCCAATGTGTTGCAAATTATCACTGTTGACAGCTCCTACGTTTAAGGATTACATCTGATGCAACAATGCATACTAGTGTCATTTATCTTTAGCTCATTTCCTTGGATCTATTTCAACTGAGGGTAAGCATCTCTTGTTTATAGCTCTAAATACTGTAAGTGAGCAACTGGCAAATCAATAAAACTGTTAAATGCATAATAATACTGTGTAATTACTTACATGATGTTTTGCATAATTAACTGTCTGAGGTGTTCCTTGATATAATGGATACTCAGAGTATGGAATAACCTGTAAGCCTATAAAACACACCCTGTTTATACGAACAGAAATTATGTTTAAAACTCTCATTCTAACAGTCCAAATCAGGCTTTGGCACTATATGACAGAAAGCCTTCCTTTCCTGCCAAGTCTAAATCAATTCTTATGGCATTACTTCATAACTAACGTGATATTTCACTGATGATGACTATTACCCTGATTACTTGGAAGTAATGTAGTAATAGCAAAAATACACTTAGATTAAACAAACTACTGCTATTTAATCAATATTATTGAGACAAACTAAGTGTTTTAATAAGTCTGTATAGATGCACTAATGCTGGTTTAATTAAATGTATCCTTAGACATGCACAGGCTCTGCAGCATACAGATCCTACGGCTTGACAGACTATAACATAACTCTTCTGAATTTAAAAGCTGAAGCACTTAAGAGGCACCATAATTTAAATCTTTTCAAACTGAAAAATTATTATTCTTTACATCAGGTACTCTTTTAGGAACAAAAATGAGGACTAATACTCAAAGACCTCACACCGTTGAGCCGAAACACCAGATATCTGAAAAGGTGCCAGCCCTCAGTGGCACAGTTGTCCCCTGTACCCAATACATGTCACTGCAACACACTGACAAAAACACACCAACAAAACCTCTGACTGAAAGGCAAAAAATAAAAGCATACATAAAAAATCGCACCAGTGACCTTAATTTTTGCATGTGTTTAATGCAGAAAAGATCCTATTAGCTGTTATGCACTACTACTAGGCAGGCCATCACCAAAAAAAGTTTCCTGCAGAAAAGACTTGCCTACTTACATGGATC
Source organism: Mohoua ochrocephala (assembly GCA_013398855.1). NCBI lineage: Eukaryota > Metazoa > Chordata > Aves > Passeriformes > Acanthizidae > Mohoua > Mohoua ochrocephala. The sequence continues at coordinate 66,023 of VZTA01020421.1, forward strand.
TCATGTCTTTTAAGTAGGAAAAGATACCTTTTCAGTATGCCCTGATGATTTAGTTTTCAAATA
>VZTA01020421.1:66097-94882 GCA_013398855.1 Mohoua ochrocephala
AAAAAAAAAAAAGGCAACTATTGAAGAGAAAGCGACACAAAATCATTCTACAATGCCTCAAAGTTAAACACAGAAGAAATTTATTGGTTTTTGTGTATATATTATGGTTCTGATACAACTTAAACCTCTCGGAATATACTTCATTTACCTACTTAGGTTTTAGTGGGTCTCTAATATTTTTCTCCTGTGTCTTTAACATTTTTACAGCTAGAACATGGCTGTTGTTTGAAGCTACAATCCTATCGCTTTAATACCTTAGACTTACCTTCTCTCATTTACTGACTTTAAGCCTAATGTTTTTTATATATATATATATATCCTTTTGCTTTTGTTACAGTACTTAATATCCCTGAAAAGAGCCAGCTCTGCAGCAAGAGAAGAGCTGAGAGCTGCACCAACTCACACCAGGAGAATTCCCATGCCCAAAAAGTTCCAGTCAAAAAGGCTGTCGTGACTATTAGAATGACGGCCAACCCTCATCATACGTAAATCAGTATACTGATCAAGAAGAGTAAGATTTTATTACTCCAAATGCAGAGTAACAAACATTCATGTCACGTGCTGTAGGACAGCAAAAACTCTGGTTAAGAAATGAAGTCTTTTTCTGTTATGGAGCATCATTCTACTCGTGGTTATATTTCAGTGGTATCAGGTGGAATCCACCTGATGTCTCCAGCCCCCAGAGGACACGGTAAAGTGTGAAGGAGTCGGCTATTAATTGTGAGGATTCTTTTTATTAAGGGAAATCAGCTGAAAGAGCAAAAGAAAATGAAATGCTACATTCAGCTACTTCAAGAGCTAAAAATAAAAAACTACAAAAGTAAGTAAAGATTCATTCAAGAACATAACAGGCTTTCTAAAGAGGGATTATTTTGAAATGATTACAGCATCAAAAGCAGTTACTTGCACCAGTCAGAAAGCCAGTACTACAGATCAGAGAGACATAGCTGTCATTCATCACTTTCCAAAAGGAAAAAGAAGACAAAAAAATGCCTTCAGTCTCAAGAGAGAGTCAAAGTTTGCATCATGAGATTTTTCACCATTTCTGGCAGCAATTTCATTCCATGGCTGAAAGGCAGAGTGTAGGTGTGTGCACACCGTGTACCTGTCTCCCCACCCAGCTCCCTCACCGATTTTCTGCAGATTTATAGCAGGAGAATTATAATTTGCACGCCAGGCTCTGTTAAATTGGAGAACCGATTAGAGGGAACACACCAGAAATAGTATCAGAGAGTGAGCGTCTTAAAAGACTCAGGACTAAAACTTATAAAGCAAGTGATCCTTTTCCCACCCCCTCACTCAGCTGGCTCCCAGTGTGTGCTGTCCTCCCAGACACATGCCACTGGATTTAAACCCCCCCTCCACATACATGTGCGCTCGCACACGCAACCAAAAAGCTTCTTGGGCAGTGGGGAAATGACGTTTTCCTGCAATCAGTGTTTAAGTGAATGTTTGTCCCAGTGTGTTACACCATGCTGTCAGCAAGCAGCAGGGAGTCGTTGAGTTGTTACTACATTTGATTTGACTGCCAGTAGGAAGCTTTATTTCTACCAACTGTTAGTTGCCAGCTCTACGGATCTTCTCCTAGTTTGAGGGGGTTTCATTTTTATTTTTATTTTTTTTTCTTTCAGCTACAGTCCATTATTTTTCTCTTTCACTCTGAGGACTTTTAGTGTATGGCAGAAACGTCTCCACATCTCCATGCATCGCAGCAGTCCCTTCACTTACACTTGCTGCCTTATACACAAAAAAGTAATTGTATTAAGGCAACCAGAAGTCAATCCTGACACACATCAAAAAAGTGATTTTTATATCTGGAACCTGAATGAGAGGAGCAAAGACGAATATTTACATAAGCAAACTGAAACAGGGTAATTTTATTCTGATCTTTTCTGAAAAAATATGGGATTAGAGGAATTATCTCTGAGGAATAGATATGGAGAGATAACCTGGGTACATCTTCCTTCCAAGGAGGGGGGGGTTTGCTCTCTAGACCTTTACATGCTTCCCAGAGTTTTCAGTGGGGCTTTTTTGTTTGCTTGTTTATTATTCACATATATCCTGAAAGGTTTCTCCTCCATCAAACAAGATCCTGTAACTTTAACGGTTGTTTACAATGCTTCCTCTTCCTACACAATAATGATGATTTTGATAATTAGGATCTAATTATAATGGATCTGACAACAACTTCCAACAACGAAAAGCATCTTTAGAAAAATGAAAGCATATGCGTGAATAGTGCAAGGAGGTGGGGTGGGGGAGAGAAATACATCCCTATGAGACAGCCCGAGAATTCAGGCTGAATGGAAAAGTAATTAACACTAAAGAGCTAAAACTGTAATTAAAGAAAATTTCATTAAAGAGAGGCAGGTGATTCCACTTTCCTAAATATGACAAGGTGCTGTATAAAAATAAAATAGCAGCCAGTTTCAGTGAGTGGAGCAGGAAAGCCATGTCTTTAACCAGATCAAATTCTCGAAATTGGCTGTCAAGACGGGATTGTTGTGATTTATACCCGTCTATCAAGCGCATGAAAGAGAGAGACAGGAGAGGAAAAGAGGCAAGCTGCTGTCGCTTCCATTCGCAAAGCACCTTTAATTTCCACGGCACCATCTGTTACCAAATCTAATTCACATTCCCTCCTAATCTGGTTTAGTTCTGTAATACTAATTCTTCCACTACTCTTATGAACATCGCTCTCAAGAAAAAGCTTTGGTCCCGGGTTGGTAAAAAATTGAATATTATACAGTTTAGGTTCTGGTGACTTAAGTGAAGCATGCTGCCCATTAAAATGCACTCCTGGTAAAAGGATTTGTTTTCAGTCAGCGCAGAGATACAGAATTGCTCACATTTGAAAAAAGTCATGGGGGGAGGAGGGGAGAGAAAAAAAGGGGGAAAAAAAAATCACGGCTGATGATGGGAAAGTAGGCTGTGGACATGAAAGCAGTGGTTGTCATAAAATACAATTGTTGTCAAGTTTAGTCACTTTCAGTACTGGCTATAAAATCACTTTGTCACGGTCTCATATCGAAAGCTTGAAACTGTATTTTTGCTGAAGAAACTAAGAGGAGAGAGATGTAAGATTCTACGAGGGAGAAAACATTCCTTTCAAATTATGAGATGCAAATAACTATAGGAAACCTAAAAGGTAGGGACAAAAATCGAAAGTGGCTTAAAACAGTCTCTGGAGTGCCACAGTCTTACTTTTAGCTGTGTTACGAGGACAAAAACCTCAATCACTTTTGCAGGACTTGAGAACAAAGTAGGGGACCAGGCCTTTTCTGTGGCTAAGTGTTCTCAGACAGGGAGTCCCTCAGCTACTGGGTTCTAGGGTTGACTCAGCCTTCCTGGTTCCCACACAGAGCTCTCTGACCACATCACTTGAAATCAATATATAAGCAAGGAAAAGGACCTAGGCAAATATTTCTAATCATACTGTTACGATACTATTTATTAACAATGATCTTTAACTTACTGATTTTTAACACATTTCCAGAGAGTGCCCCTATCTCACTCCTACAGATGCACAAAAAAAAGCACAGAAAGGTGAAGAGTTGTCTAACGCTGCTCAACAGGACAACATCATGGCATAGGAACCCTATTATGGTCTGGGAAAATTCCAATCCAGTGCATTTTGTTTGTTTTCTATGGCTTTGATCAAAACATGCCTTGGAAGTTTGAATATTTATTTCTGAGAAGGGAACTTGCCTTCAACCTCAGAAATTAAATATATAGTTGTTTTTTTTTTTCTAAATGGAAAACTTAATTTTAACAGTTAATTAAATTTCTTCTTACTCCCAATTTAAAATGTTTATTTTTCTGTTAAATTAATCCAAATTTCTTTGTGTGAAGCCTTTCCAAATATAAAGCCTATGGCAAGAACAGCATTAGCCAGCACATAAAGTAATGTGTGAGCAACGTGTAGTTGTGAATAGCCCAAGGTTTTTATGACTGGGGTGGGGTTTTCTTTAAGGATTTGAAATGAAAAAGGCAGACAATACTAGGCAAATAAATACTTTGGTAAAGTATTTATCAAATACTTTACAAATACAAATTATCAGAATATTTTGCTTTCTACAAAATGCGAGAAGGAGTGCTAGTTTTCATTATATGAAAGAGGAATGCATAAAAAAAAAATCCATTATTCCTTGCATAAACAAATTTTAAACTGCTGTGAAACAGCCATGAACAGAGATGTCAGGTCTAAAGACGAACATGAATTCTGGAGAAGACTCCTCCTCCTCCAATATCACTGCTTGATTCTCAAAGTCCTTAAATTGTCTGGGCAGTTTTATAAACTCTGTTGGGTTTGTTATTTTAATGGGAATAGTAGCTAGAAAAACAAAATCAAATTTGTTCCAAATACAGCACATCTGCCACTCATTGTGGGTCAAAACCTTGGGTACAGGGGAATAGACCCAGCAATTCTGAAGCTCTGCAAATTTACACCAGCTAATGGTGTTATTCCCTAACCCAGCCTGTGATTTCAGAGGGTCTAAGGTCCTGATACTCTTGATACACAAGATGCAAGTGGACTGCCATAACCTACTGCACCCAAGGAAAACCACACTGACATGCAAGGACTTGGAGAGCACAGCAGTCTATTTATTTATTTGAACTAAAGCATTTGAGTGATATGAGCCCTGTCTGTTAACACACATTTCTATTTCTACACTGTGAAGCCCCGTAATAGTTGTAAGTGAAAACTGTAAGAAGAAAAAAAAAAAACCCTCTCTTCCACTGAATTCTACTCTTTCTTTGTTTATCTATCCTGATTCTGGAAGCACTGGAAATAGAAATAGACAAAACAAATAGTTTAGTATGTTACTTGGGTGCGGTACCGATGACCGAATTCATCACATGTTGAGATAAATCAGAGAATTTATGGGAGCAAAATCTATGCACTTTAAGTCTTTTCTAGTCTATCTTGGATTTTAATGTGTGATTACAGATTTTTACAAACAAATAAATAAACCTTTGGCTTTTCACAGTTCCCTGTTCTTCACATATTACTATGTGCAATTCAAACTTATTTATGCCACTAGGTTTACACGTCAGAGATTTGCCTCCGGTATCAGCAGCAAAGGTCAGGAAGCAAAGGCTTTCACTTTTAAAATGTTTGCAGGACTCCAGAAGTTTCCAGGATAAGCTTCTTACAAAGTCCTGATATTGTTTCTACTCTCTTAACTTTTGCCTTCTATTTTGGCGGGAGCCAGAAGGAAAAGAAGAAAGAAATTCAGCATATTCCAGAAAAATCATCTAAAGGAACAAATATGTGCCTGCCCAATTATAACACGTAGAACAGGGATGCTGCTACTTGCAATTATGAAGCAATTGTATCAATACACTGCAATCATTACATGCTTCACCTGTGGCCGTTTCTTCTGGAAAATGTCACTGAGAGCCTTGCCCAAGAAAAGCTTTACATGAACACATCAGCATTAATTACTCCATACTGCACGTTGCAAATTTCAGCTGTATTTTAACGACAGATTCGCTTCAGTTATTTCACCAGTATTCAGTCTAGATCAAATATTTATTTCTTGTACGGCTAAAAGTTCTGTTTAAGCTGACTGTCCTTGGGTAAGCAGTGAAAGGAAGATTGGCCTGAAGAAAGCATGGCATTCCACCAGTAAATTCAAGTAACACACATCAGATCCAGAGAAGTTCTGTGCCTCACCAGTTTCAACACCAGTTCAGGATGCTCGTCAAACCAAGGATCAGCCTTGATCAGTTAACAGGACGGCATTACATGATCATTTTACCAGATTGGGAATCAGATTTTTTTCTCATGATAGGACTGAGATCTGGTATAAGAACCATTTCACTAAGCATCTGCTTAGAACGTACACCAAATGTGCTCCACTTCTTCCCCGGTTCTTTACACAGTAGAGGGTCTGACAGTAAATCTCTATATTACTATTCCTTCACGGAATGAATAGCCTGGTGTTCTGAAAAATAAATGATGAGCAACTAAGATAATACCAATATACTCAAGACTTTAACTGCCTATAGTTGGAAGCTTAATAAACTGAGGGCGCTTGTGGAGATCAGCACGAACACCTGAAAGAGGCCACTCTCATCTACCCCCGGATGGCTGCATCGTTCTGTAAAATCCAAAACGGGACATCAACTGAAACATCCATCACGGGACAACAAATAATGATAGCCAAACGATGATGTGGGATTGGCTGACTGTACATTATACAGGCATGGTTATCCTACAGGTTGTATTAAATATGAGAGCCCGAGATTTATGTTATGGGTGATAAGGCCAAGAATGCTGTAAAAGTGAAAAAATATGGCAACAGTATGCAGTACATCACTACCGGGATAATTATTTATATAAAAAGTTCCCATTCTTAGACTTCCAACATGTAGGGATAAAATTCATATATTCAAAGAAGACATAATAATAACCTGTCAGCTCGTGGTGATGGATATGTTTTTAATCCAAATGACCACAGTATCCAGTATACCTGTCATAAAAGGACACAAAAAATGGAATTTTCCTTTCATAATTCTTTAAGTTGTAAGGGAAAAACACAGAAGCATGATAAGTGGCTCATTCTGGTGGACAAATGGACAGGCAGCAGTAAAATGTATGAATAAAAGGCACTGTTCCTTCACTAATGCTATTTTCACTTGTTACACACTGCAGTGCAGGCACAGGGACGGCATTCCTTCCTTTGCCTTTTCAAGTATACCCCTAGATAATCTAACTTATATTCCCTACAATATGAGACTACAATAAAAAGACTTAAGAAGCATATTACACTATTTAGCTCTCATTTGAAAGCAATCCTGCACAAAGTGGCACAAAAGCACTATTTCATGTACATCTTAATAACTTGAGGTTCATGCCCACAAAGGTCCCCCTATTCTTAAACTCTCTGCTACTGGGAAGGAGTATCCGACCTGTATATTTCAATTTTTTAAAATTCACTCAATCCCTGGCAGAAATTTAATAAATCTATCAGATCCTTCTGATATAGAAGGAAAACTACAGAGCCTCTTCCCATACTCTCCCCATCCACAACACATACAAACTCACACCACACATTTGCCACTAATCTTCCCCAGCCCGCATTCTGCCAGGGGTAAAAATGACAAAGAAATTTAACTAAGTTAATTTTAAGTGCTGAAAATGTAGGCAGACTGCTCAGTTATTTCATTTTAAAAGATCTTCATTTTCCCATCTGTGTTATGGCAATTTTATTACACATTCGGCAAATTTACAGTAACAAGATGTTCCCCTGACAAATTAATCACTTTCCAAGCATTTTATCATATAAATAAAATATCACCTCAAGAGAGAAAATCAGCTCAATCAGTTGATTTAACCCATCTTTCGGGGAACTCGTCTGAAACAGATTGAGCGCATTTTTTCTGAAGAGGGACCGCGCGCACAGCCTCCCGCGCTCCCAGCTCATATGGTGAGGCTTTTCCAGGAGAAAATGCTCAAGACTAGCTGATAGGATGCAAGATTCTTACTGTAAGAACTACCTCGCAGCAACGACAGATCTCCACTGGGAACAAATAAGAGATTCATAAAGAACTTGGTAAGGGGTTTTGACTGGGAAACTGCATTTCCCCTTAGATCACTGATAATAATTTCTGTAACATTTCTCTGGTGTTATTGTTATCATAATATAAGAGTAAAATATATACTGTTTTAATAATCTGCTCTATTTTTTTAAGAATCTCACAATAAAATAACACAGGTAAAATGCCAACCAGTTTTGCAGCTGGTGACACTAAAGATTTTTAAGTTGGCTTTTTAAAATTTCCCCAGTGCTCTCTAATCCCATTTTGGAAAGTAAATTTTGTTTTTATGAAAAATAAGTGACTGGCAGCATTAGCAATGCAATATATGCACAGCAGAGAAAGGCATTCAACTCAAGTTTTCCCAAACTAATCCTTAAAACAACTCAATGCCTTTCTGGAGAGAACCTGCCACTAAAGCAATTCAACTCCTCTGCCATTTAACCTTTCTCCCTCTGCCCTGCTCTCCCAGTTCTACCTTCACTCAGGGACTGCCAACAAGTATAAACAAGAACAAGGACAATAAGTTCTGTTTACGTTACTAGAACCTAAAGTTGTTAAAAACTTAAATTTAAATTTAATTTAGTCAGATGGGTTATTTTGTACCTGGAGTTAGTAGTAGTTTTAGCAAATCACCCTTTTGCTGAAAGAACCACTCCACCAGGTCAACACAAATATGTAATCCTTAAAACATGACTACACTCTTCAACGAGATATTTGCAATATTCTCAGCAACGAAGTTCTGGCTGCCAAGGACAAGAGAATTCACACATCTAGACAGGCTTCTCACCCCCTTTATTCCCTCAGCAGAATACAAACTTTACCTCCCCGAACACCAACACGTGAAAAATGCATATAACAACACGACTCGCTCACCTACAAGCAGGAAAACAGCAGCGTTTATGGAATGCAACAAAACAGCAACATGCTAGGCATTGCTAAATAATTAATAACGCTGTAAATAGGCATATTAACACTACAAGGCCTCAATGTTAAAAGCTGCAAGCTCTGTACAACTCTGAAGGGCTTGCGAGCTGTCAGTAAAGAAAGTTTAGATGAAAAATTATGAACTTACAGGCAAATAGAGAATTCCATATCTTACATGTAATCTTTTACCTGCTACAGCATTCCTGGTTTAGGTACTTTTTTAAAAAATTACTCTCAGAGGTCATGAAACATAAGAAAAAATTCTGAACATAGGTCAAAGGAACTTTAGGTCTTTAAACAGATGAAAACTTAAATAAAAATGGTTGAGGGGGAAAGCTAAACACAAGACAACTAATTATAGTACTTGCTAATTTTATTCTTTGCTATACAGGAAAAATCTAGATATTTGTTTCACAAGATGCACGTTAACCTGGCCAACTGGAAAGAGTTTATTACCCTTTAACCCCTTCCTTCAAGTACTTTGCCAGGAAATTTACTACCTATATTAAGTGACTTGGGCATGCAAGCTTTGCAGGATATAGTCCCAAAAGTTAGTGTTTCATTTAAGAAGCAGTTTCTTCACCTTCTGCTAGGAAAAAAAGAACATTCTAAACATGAACTATGTGTCCTTGAAGTATAGAACAGGAAAAAATGCTTATTTGCAGTGTTTAATAGAACTGTATTTTTAAAAGACTTGGAGCACTTGGAACCTTTAAGTCAGTGGAAGATATCCTGTTCTCAACCAGCACAAAAAAAATCAACCATTTTTGATCTAAACTGAAAGCAGTGCTTTCTTTGAGCATGAAACCTACCATTCAAACTGCAGTAAGTACAGGGAGAAGATACTACTTTCCCCTCACTTAAACCTTTAAAACGGAACAAAATTCAGCGAGTTTGACTGGTACCAGAACTTTGAATGCAGCATCCTGCCAGATAACTGACAATCCAGCTGGCAGTGCAGGCACTGTGGAAGCAAGTGAATTTGATTCCACGCAGTGAAGACACAACTGATTTCAAGAATCAGCTCACCTGGTTACAGAATCTGGCCAGCATTTTAGAAAAACTTCTGCTGTGTTCAAACCAAAGTGTAACAACACAGCCATGCAAAAAATGAAGGGCAAATCTTGCAGACCTCACATAGGGCAGAAAGCCCCAGGACGAGAAGTGACCTCAGAGAATGCTGGGCTCTCCTTATTTAACCAAAATTCCTACTAACATCCATTTGTTCCGACAATATCTCATTGAGGCAAAGTGTGTTCATTTGGTACTCCTTTCACAGCCAGCTGGTGGACATTTAGAAGCATTTAGAGGCTTCAGCCTAAATGTCCATGAGACACACAGAATTTCTTCAATTGGCTTTTAAATTCAAAATTTAACTGTTCTTTTTAAAGTCATGTCCTTGCAGTTCTAAAGTAGCCACTAATCCTTTTACACACCATGAAGTATTTCCATCATTTTTTTCCCCCTGCAATTGTCTCCTGATTCACCACAGCACATATACTGTACTCCTAAAATTATTTAACAGGGGAATAATTCTACAGGAAGAGTAAGAACTCAAAGACCTGGAAAGTTAAGAATCATAGAGTTTAAGTTACTTCCAAAGGCTAAATTAATCTTCATTTAATGGGGGGGGAATCACATTTTAGATATAGAATGGATATGCAAACTGACTCAGATACTTAAAAATTGTCTCCGGGATCTCAACTTTTGCAAACAATACCTCTTCAATCTGAGGAAGATACAGGACACCGGATCTTTTAATTTGAAAGATGACAAAGTGGATTATTGGTTAGTTACACGTGCCAGTAGGGTGATCCATTACTATGGACGCTCTACTGCAAGTACACGATGTCGCCTTAATAGTAGTTAGAGCCTTATTGGCTTAAAAAAAAAACGTAAAAAGGGTTTTGCATGTGAATTGAACTTAATAGGTTTGACATGGACTAACCTTAAAGAATCCAATCCACTCAAATCCCTTTGAAGGCTGCAGCTGAATTTCATGCAAATCTTAGAGAAGTAGCCAGGCTGCTGGGATTTCAAGATGCCGTGTCCCTTTCTTCTGCAGATCTAAACCCAGGCAAAACAATGACACAAAACCCTCCCACAATTTCAAGGATTCCTCTTAAGATGATCCTGGTTTTGTTCTTTGGCCCAGGGAAGTGTGACATTTAAAATTCGAAAGCAAGAAGAATGTGGTATCAGGAAACACACTGAAGTAGGAAGCCGAGTCTTTTTTTTTTTTTTAAACACAGCACTGGACTAAAGTTTCAAACATTTAAAAAAAAAAAAATCTGACATGGCACAACTATTGTTAAAATGCTTAGAACAGAAGGATGGAGATGAACTTTAATGCTCAAATCTAGCACTAATGATTTTTCTTTTCTAAAGATAATTCCATTTTAGAAATAAATAATCCACCATAGTCTAAATCTTCTGGTGGTCATTTTGAAATTCAAGCAAGCAACTTGAAAATAAACCCATTTATTTTTTTAAGGCCACTGTAACTATGAAATTATGTTTTCTTACCTCCATTAAAAATATTTTTAAATATTTAAGTGTTCTATGTATGTTTATGTAGGCAGAAAAGCATATAATATATTTGTCTGTGTAACTATATATATACACTGACAGCTGGAAAATTATTTGTTTGATGACCGGATTTAATCTTCACCTGATAAACATGAGAGAATAAGAAAAGAGAAAAGCATTTGTCAACTGCTTTTCCTCTTAGAATAAAGTACAGATGACTACGAATGTAACTATAACCAAATCAAAACCACACAGTGTGTATAAAGCACTGACTATGCAAAGCAGTTATAAATTCTTGGTTAACAAAGGGCACAGAAAGCCCTTAAAGGAAATATTTTATTTCTGCTAAATTAATACCTAAAAGCATTACATTTCATCAGTTTCACTTAGGTTTAAAGTCCCCAAAGATTCTCCTCCTGAAACTGGCTATATTTTATGTGCAAACCAGGCTGAGAGCTATCTAAATCTAGATAAAACTCATTGGCTTGTAATCTTCACAATGATCTATACATCTAAATCTATATGCAAATCAAACGCTCTCATGCATTAACACATTCCAAAGCATCTAGGAGTAAGAGAGTACTTTCTCCCTCTCACAACTCCCCTCCTTTGCTCCTCTCCCCCTCTCTTTATTTACACTAGCTACCTAAATAATTCACACTGCCTTCTTTTCAGCCTGAATGTTGCTCTGTTGAAGCCTGCAATGAGCTATTGCAGTAACCAGATGGACACATGAATGCAGCAGGTGGGACAGATGGCAGCCCGCCCTGTCTGACGCTGGCTGCCTCAGCCTGGGCTGCCTTTTCCTTCCAGGTACATTATCATCAGTGTAGCAGAAAGCAGCACGCAGAGGGGAAAAAACCCTTTACATACAATACTGTGGGAACTAGTTAAATAAATGACCAGATGCTTATTTGCTTTCTTAACCAAAATGCAATCTACTTAAAGAGTGTGTAAGGAGCATTTCCCCTCTCTCTTCCCTTAAAGGAGGAAACTCCATCTCCATCCTCCAGCAAGACCCTGAGTGCTGTACATAAAACAAAACAGGCCTGAAATCTTATCAAGATCTTAAACTCATGACTTCACAAAAATTTTGATTCTCCTTCAGTTTCCAAATACCTCTACTGTTTCACAGGTAACTGGTCTCATTTTTTTATATATAAATCTATACATCTTCTGGTACATGGTCACAGTTTTTAGATGAAGTATATCACCAGTATATCTACAGTGCAAAGCCTCGGTTTCCATCTATGTAGTTTGTTTCTTGACTGAATGTCTTCTACCTATCTTAAGAGATATATAGAACTAGTAAGTTTATTACAAAATATTTGACACTGCTAGGGAAAATGCAAACAAAAGGTGAGGCAGTAGGTCTGTCTTTGACTGCAAAAACGAACAATTCCATGTGATGCTTTCCTCTATGGAACACTGGGCAAAACACACTGAAGAAGATGGCAAGAAAAAACCCCAAAATTATAATACATGCTTTGAACAAGAACACATGAAAAAGAAAGAAATCTGGTGACACATCTGGCAGAGTTTGACTGGCACCGGTATCACTGTACCACAGAGGTTGCCCTTTTTATACAAAATGTACAGCTGTCCAAACAAGCAGAAGCAATTAACTTCATTTTCTTTTTCAAGTCAGCAGGCAACTGATACAGTGTATTAACTGAAATCACTGTTCAAGGACCATTTTTAAAAGTCATATTGCAAAAAGGTATTACATGCAAGCAGTCAGTCAGATGCTCTATGCAATCCTGCGCTATTCAGATTTGCCTCTCCAACCTTTTCTCCCACCCTTTGAGCTATGTTAATGACAGCCTGTGTTGCTCCCTGGTCTGTCTTCCTCTCACAGCGCTTTTCCCTCTACCTCCTCATCAACTTCACCTTCTCTGAGCTGGCAGAGATGAAGCCACCCACCTCTCCCTCAAACACCAGGTAGATTTCTGCTGATCTACAACAAAACAACCCATACTTCCTTGCATCCTTCTTGGCGTGCTTCAATAAAAGATACAACATCACACACACAGATTTTAGGCAACTGTATATGCACACACAGAGAGCATGGTTGTACTTGCCACATTAGAAAAGCATGTCGTGCCCTTTTCTGCAGCTTTCATGAGCTGCTTGTGTTTGTAGTCAGCAAAGTCCTTGAATAGGAATTACCTATGGATTTACACACCGTACACCAAACACGGCAGCATGACGGGGCCTCTATACTCCCATAATATAGATACTAAGTGATAACAGGGTACATCAAATGGAATTGATTGGCAATTACACTCAACTACTGAGTCAGAATATCTTTTTGGTTTTTGGGGTTTTTTTTTTAATCAGAATAAGCATTTCCACGATGTTGAAGGCAAAAGAAAAAGTGTAAGTTGAGACATGTCCTGTGTGATATTCTGCTTCCCCTGAGCATACTGGTATAACTGGAAAGAGAAACTGACTGTAAATAAACCTGCATGGGTAAATGAGAACTGGTCCAAACTGGCAAAGGAAACCTGAAACAAACAAGAACTTATCTCTTCAGGGATTTGAACACACTCATTAGGAACTCAAATAAAAATAAACATAATAATACAGCATCTAGTTTCATCTGGCCCAGGGAGAAGACATAGCAGCATTATCAAAAAGTCTATTCTTGTTTATTTCTGACCTGGCAGAAACCAGGAATTACAGAAAACCTCAAGGGACAGACTGCTTTCATGGGATGCCCAGACTGATTCTAAGGCCAAGAGGTTAAGCACTTAGGATAAACTTTGGATAAGCAGCACAACTTCTGTATGCTTACACGTCCTAACCGAAAATCCTGAACTTCACAGTTTTATATTACCACCTCAGAGGGAAAAAAAAAAAAGAAAAGGAAAAAAAAAAGAAAGAGAGAGAGCAGGAAAAAAATGAAGCAGGGATCATACATGCAAACTCATAAACCTACGCAACAGATTTTGGTACCAGCAACTCCTGAAAATGGTGAACTACAAGCATTTCAAGCTATAATAACCAGTTTACAACATCACAGAGGGCCAGTAAAAGCAGTGCACTTTACAAATGCCATCACACAAGTCATGATTTCACTACGATGATATAACCTGTTTTCTCAGCAACAACAGATGAACAGAACTCTGAACACGCAGGAACGCCCTCTTTAAAAATAAACCTCTGAGCCAACACCAGGTTGCCATAACAGTAACATACACATTATTGGAGCAGCAATCACAGAACCACACTTGGATTCAAAATGTATGTTATGTTGGTACGCTTGTTTCACTACTGATAAAAAATTAATACATTGGAAAATTAGGATTCCCCAAGCTTTTTGTTTTCACTATCAAAACACATTGTTGAAACAACTATGTATATTCTTAGCATTGAAATTGTGTACCTAACTCTACGTGGAGGGGAAAAATGCAATAAGAAAGAATGAAATCATTACTTTTATAAGGTTTTAGGTATATTTTCACAGTGCAGGTACTAAAGCGATCGCTTTTAATGATGGACTTAAATCCACTAATTAATAAGGTAAAGTGACTACTCCAGGTATTTTAGAAAATAGATTAATTCTTGACTATTTTTTGCTCTGAAACAAACCTGCTCAATTCTGTTTAACTTCAGATTTAAGCTCTGCATGCAATCTTCCTGTCTGGGTAATGCTTGCCACTGCCTTGTGGACAACACGCATAAGCAAAGCTCTCATCCTATCCCAACGTATCCCCTCAAAAATCAGACCTGTACCTTTCTAAAGAGGTGTATAGGGATGTCCTGACGCAAAAGGAATCGAGTTGCAGAGGTGAAGACATGATCTGGACCCTACAAAAGCAGCTATGGTTCATAAAAGCATTTCAGAACAAAAAAACCCACACCAAACAAAAACAAAAACAAAAGCATGGATAAATACATATCTATAATCTGGCAACTTGCAAGCAATTAGGGTGATAAAAGGAGACCGAATGATCAAAAAAACTTCATTCTGTTCTATGAGAAAAGTAATTGTCAATCCCAATCCCATAAGGGCATCACAGGAAAGAAGATATAATTATACTTAAACCGGACTTGATATAAATACCATGAAGTTGATTTTCAAGAGGATCAAATTTTCCTCAGAGCTCTGCAAACAGATCTGATGATATTTTCTAAGGCTGAGTTTGCAGAACTTCTGAAAATGCTTACCAGTTCAGGAAAAATGAGTTGTGGTTTTTGTGGGTTAGTGTTTTTGTTTTGGAGGGGTTTGGAATTGAGAGTTTGGGTTTTTTGTTTGAGGTTTTTTTGCTGAGGGTTTTTTCGATTTGGGTTTGGTTTTTCTTTTGTTTTGCTTTTCTTTTGTTGCCTTCTTATTTTTCAAATCAAACGATGTATATAGTGTAAATGCAGCTTGAGAGATACCAATCTCTTCTCAAATCTGTTCCAGGAATAATGGGAAAGAGAAAAATACTTATAATACAGAGCATAAATGAAGGCAGATTTTGATGTTGAATGTAATGGATATAATAAATATACGGTTTTAACAGCTCCCAAATATGCAAACACAAAGGAATGGAAAAGCTGCCTTTTAAAAGGAAATGCGTACAGAAGAAAGAAGCAGACATTAAACCTTAAATTGCAAAGGTGTAATTTCAAAAAGACAGTAAAATCTACCTCCTCCTCTATGTCAGTGACTAAGAAAGTTTCAACACTGAAGGCTGACGTTCCATCCTCCCTTCCCTCCGCTCCAGTTTTGAAGCACTAACTTTGAACACCTTGACATTTACCTCTCTGCCTTTGGTTTAACAGTAACAGAGGAGCACTCTTAAAGGAGGAAAAAGTGTCTTTAAAAATCTCAAATGCATAATAATTCTTGCACTTATTCCTTTGCAGCTGAGCAGAGCCATTTACATAGTCCACTAAACACTGTTTAGTAAACATGACAAGAGTACTTCTATCTTACTGCCCTTGTAAAACCGAGACAGGGGTTCTGTTTTTAGTGCACACTCTGGTTCAGCATTAATCCTGTTTTATGTTGTTCACACCTGCTGCTGACTAGCAGCAGCCTGCTGATGGGTTGTGGTTTGTGCTGCTCCCAGACAATCCTCACCAGCTCCAACAAAAAAAACTAATCACTAAAGTGGAAACAAAAACCCGACTGCTGTGCAAAAACTGTAAAAGGGAAGAAAGACCTGACATTCCTGCTTCCTTTTCCTTACTCCACTAATCCCAACTGTTCGAAATTTAAAACTGGGGTTTAAGTGCACATGCTTATATTTAGTCCTCACGCCTAGCTTTTCTAGGAGTTCTTCTCCAGACAGCAAATCTTAGAGACAAATGTCACGGACACAACCTGTACAAATATATGCTGTGTAACTCACCTTTTCCTTTGTGCCTAATAAAATAATAGGCTTTGCTCTAACGGAAGTACTGAATGCTGATAATGCATCCTTTTGTGAACCTTTACAGGAACAGGCTTTTGCAGATTAAAAAAAAAAAACAACAACTTCCTTCAACATATTTTCACATGAAAATCAGGATGTTACTGTTGTAGAAATCAGGTTTTGTTCCTTAATCACAACACTGATCTACGCACTTAAAGCATTAAAAAAAAAAAAAAGGCCATAAAGTCACACCTATGGCTTCATTTGTGGAGAAGATTGAATGCTTTATCCAAGACAAAAACGTGATCTGTGATTAAAGGAATAGGTCTGAAATGACATGGTGTTCATAGCCAAGGAGAATAAGAAACTCAAGAGAGGGAAACCAAATGAAAACACAAAGCTTTTGTTTGGTGAACACATTGAAGCAAAATGTGCATTGAGATCAGGGACAGAAATCACGTGCATATTTACCAACTCGGAGACGCAGATGCAGGCACTGTTACCTACAACAAAGTTTTGCACTAGAAAAGTCTCTACAATGGAGGGCAGGACATAGTACTTTCACACTCACTTTCTGGTACTCTTTATGAGACTAAAACAACATAAACAGGCATCAGAATATCTGGAGAGCAAACTCTGTCTCCTTTATCCTGTTATGCTATCTTGGCCTATTTCTCTCTACAAAGAGAAAAATGCTTTCTGTCCAAGAGCCAAGCTCCTATATCTCTTAAACACTATATAAACCTTTTCATAAATAAAATGTTGGTTGGAGGCCAGTCAAGGCGACTCTCCATCTATTAAAATTTATTTTGCATCCCATAGGCAAAGACACGCTGAATGACCACCCTTTGTGACTTCTGAATTCTGCACAGGAACACCAAAGTATTTCTGCACGTATTAAAAAAGGTAATATGCGTCAAGCAGACGCATGTATTCCATGTTACAGCTTCACACTCCAAATTCACCAACAGAAACAAACCAAGATAAATCAATCTTTATGTAAATTCGGCATTTCAACCTCTCTTGCAATTCAGATGTAAAACCAAGTAAAAAAGGGGTCAGTCTCACTTTGTCTTACCATCTCCATCTGAAGGATTTCTACCTCCTCTTTAGGCAACCCAAGGCTGAAGATACGGGCACAATGCCAACACTGCTTTTAAGCTCACACAGAAAATATTATGGGGTAATCTTAGTATTTCCTGGTCACACTCCCTTAGGCAACTCTATACTGGTGCAAATGTCACATCCTGGCAGGGAGTCCTTGGACACAGGCTCCATTCCTTCATTGATTTATTTTAAAATACTACCAAATCATTCATTTTTTTAAAAATCAATTATAGAGACTGATCCAAAACCTGCTAAAATGAATGGCATTCTTTCCATTTATTTTTGAATCAGTCCACTATCAGTAGAAGCTAAAGATTTCTTCAAACAGATGCAAGCAAGACCTTTGCAGCAGACTGTCCTTCTTACCTTGGAAAGTCTCTACTAACTGAGCTAACAATGGTACAAAAGCCCCATGTTAATTTTGTCAAACAGCTGCATCCACGGTATTCCTATAATAAGCACTATAATCAAAATAAAGTAGCCTTAACTTTTTTTTTTTTCCCCTGTGGAGGCTGCACTTGAAAAGATTTCTTCAAACAGATACAGCATTACCTAATGCACAAGTATTACACCTTTTTTTAAAATTATAGGGGGGAAAAAAAGGGCGGCGGGGGACAGGGGGGGAGAAGAATCCCACCCCAGTCATCCATCAAGTGTACATCCAGGCCACTGCTCCTAAGAAATCTAATATATGCTAAAAAGATACAAAAAGACATAAAAAGCTTTCAGAAATAAAAGTGCTTCAGGAGGTAGATTTTAATATTGTCAAGTAGAGTTTCTGCCAGATTATAAAGTTGACTTAAATGCCAGGATACCGCATTTCAGAGCCGGCAGCAGCTTACATATTGCCAGTATTAGTGGCTGAAGTGCATTGCTGATTCCAAAGATAGACTATCATCATCTGTGGGGGAGAATAAATAAATAAATAAATGAATGAAAATTGGCATTCCCTACCAGCATTGCTACCTGCTGCCTTGAAGCGCTCTTTTCAAGTGCAGCCTCCACAGGGGAAAAAAAAAAAAGTTAAGGCTACTTTATTTTGATTATAGTGCTTTCCCCAGGCAGGAATTTTTATTTCAGTTAGAATCTTTAAACCATTACATTTTCAGTGATGCATTTTTATATTTACAGTTGACATCTTCATAGAAGAATGAAACCTTTGAGCAACAGCTCTAAAGCATGAAGGTTGCCTGCAGTAAGTACTTAAATTATTTTACACCCAAATGGAGCCAGTTGTTTTTAGCTAAAATTTAATAAACCTTAAATCAATGACCTTTATTTTACTGAAAGCTCGCACTTGGGAAAAACTAACTTTCCCAAGAAACGTATTTTGGTGAATAAATGCCAAACAAAGGGCTATTTAAATCTGAACATTTTCTCAATTTATAGCTTGTGAACATTCAGTTCCTAAATTCCCGACTGCTACCTAACGTATAGAACAGTGGAGCCTTGGTTTAATCACATATCATTGATTTCGAAGTGCCACGGTGATCTCATTGACAGTAATCAATAATAATCCAAAATCAATCAAATATGCTCTTGCACTATCATTCATCAAATTTGAATATCCCAAAATTAATTCCAGGCATGTGAAAGAAAAAGAACCTAGAAATAAAATTTAAAGAGGGTACAGAAATAAAAATCAGCAAACTTTGCGAAAATAATAGTGCATCTGAGCATGCTTCATGCCTGCTGGGGTAAGTTAATGATGAATCATACCTTGCCTTCCCAGCAAAGACTCTGAGATACATTCTTTTTCAAACATGAAAACACACAGCAGCTGAAGGCAGCGGACACACCAGCAAATGATCAAGCATTATTTTATGAACAGCCGTGTTACGTGCCGAATATTAAATGTGTTGCCAGTACATTACAAATTGCACAAGTATGTTACACCATGAAGAACTGCACATTGTAAGTTAGCCACTGCACTTTGCAAAGCAAGAAAGGATAAAATTGCTGCATTTCTGCACCAAAAGCATGAATAGATGTAGCCACTTATCAAAAGAGCTGTTATTGTTGCCGAGGACTCCTCTCTCAACGCATTCACCTGTAATTTTGTCAAGGTAATAAATCCTTCCATTCATTACAGCACACTCAAAAGCACCCTGCTATTTAATTTAAATGGAAAAAAGGCCCAAAGTGTCTAAAACATTTACTTTTGCTAATGTAAAAGTGCTGGCATTTTACTTCATTCCTGATAAGCCGGTGCCAAT
Source organism: Mohoua ochrocephala (assembly GCA_013398855.1). Classification (NCBI taxonomy): domain Eukaryota; kingdom Metazoa; phylum Chordata; class Aves; order Passeriformes; family Acanthizidae; genus Mohoua; species Mohoua ochrocephala. The sequence goes on from VZTA01020421.1 coordinate 85,770, forward strand.
GGATGTGATTATTCTTTTCTTATTCAAAGCATATCAGTAGTTCAAAAGCACTCTCAATCTTATCAGGTGTATGAACAGCACAGTTACTGAAAACAGTTTGTACTGCTCCTCTCTCTTTCTGCCAGGCTATCAGATAAACCCAACTAACTAACTGTATTTACACACAATCAAGCAGAAGCTGCGTCTTCAGCACACTGTAGCCTGTTTCTGGCATGTTACAGGTTTTCTGCTTGACATTACTTGTAACTAAACCAGCAGCAGTGAATTAGCTTACAACAAAAATACGGTCACTCCATAGCGCTTAACACGAAAGGGACATAGGGGAGGGGAAAAAATGAGAAAAATTTTGTGAAGAATGATCACTTCCATCTCAGTATTTCACAGGTATTTGTCTGGTACCACTTGGAAAAGAGCATGGAAGCAATAGGTTTCAAATGCATTCAAAACAGATCTGACACAGGCCTTACAAGTAGAAAAAAAAATTTCTATTTGCTTTTTTGTTTATTTTATTCTCCTGTCCTCTAAGAACTGTCTCTGATTTGCAAGGGGTGAGAAAGTGAAAGAAAGAAAGAAAAGAAAATGGTTACAGTGTCTGAAGACATTTAAATACCTTTATTGGTTTTGTCCGGAACAAGACAGTGATTTCTCATGATCCAACATTCACCTGGCACTAAAAGACCCACCACAGAAACAAAACAAAAAAATCCCCCACTCTCCTCCAAAAAAGCCTCTCGGCAACTCTCCTTTTCACTCAGTGTGTCCAATACAGAATTTCCAGGGCTAACTGCTGAGGAATAACATCAGACCAACTCCTTTGGAAGGGCCATGGCTTTGAAGACTTCGCCTGCCGCGCAGCCATAGCGAACAGGCACAGCATCCCCTTCATTCTCCCCAGGGTGACACCGTATTCCCGGGACGAGCGCGGTATTTGAAGAGTTAAACGTTAACCTGGCTGCGCGCTGGGCGCTCTCGGCTCGCTAAATGAAAACTTCTGGAACGCCAGGAGAAATCCTGAGTTTCGGCTCTTTGATTAATTACAGCCTTCCTTGGAAGCTGAAGCTTCAGCCCCTGCGTGGAGGCTCCTTCCCACCGCCCCCTCCCATGACAGCCTCTCCCCGAGTACCTCTGATGGAGCAGCGAAGGGCAGGCCCGTGCCACCACCTGAGCCCATCCCGCGCCTCTGCCTGGACTCCCGGCGCAGAACCAGCCATCCTGGAGATTTGTGGGAGAACAATGAGCCGAACTAAGCCAAGTGTGCAGCGCCGGGTAATGCGGCCGATTGTTGTTTCTCCATCTGTGACACCGGGGCCTGGTGATTGATGGGACAGGTGTCATTCACACCAATGTCAGCCACCGGCAGTGGCTGCTCTGCGCCCCAAATATCGCCCGGCACCAACCGGGCCCGAGCGGCTCCTGCCAGGAGAGCCACGGGGCGTCCCTGGATGCTGCTCAGCCATGGGGAATCCCAGCGTCACCCCTTTAATGCTGAGGGGAGCAGCTGGTCGCAGACGCGGCGTTTCGTGCCACTTCAGAACATCTCATCTGTCCCACCATGGTGGCGGCCACTGTAGGAACACTGTCAGGGAATTCTTCCACTGATGGAAAAGTGAATATAATTCAGTAGAGGAAACCTTGCATTCACAGAGCATTAAACTACCATGGTAAGGGGTGGGAGAAAAAAAAAAATCCACTTTTTGCTGTAAGAATTTTACCATTCTTCAAAGATAATTTTGCTAGCAATACATGGGCATTTGCTTTGCAAACGCACTCTAAATCTGTTTTAGATGGCACATGAGTTTTAGGGGTTTTTTTTAACTAGATGATATTTCTTTTTTTTTCCTTAAAAGTGAAAAAATAATTGCGTAGGAGAAAGCCTCACAGACTTGCTGAAATTAATCCCTCTGAAAACTATTTTAGCATTAATACTTGCCAACCGAGTATATCACAGTCCACCTAAAGCAATAAAATACCAACTTAAACATAAAAGGACACTGGCATTCATCCTTCATAAAGACAGGAACCAAATCCTACAGCCAATTTGAAGACGGAAAAAAAATTTAAAAGTAAATAAAGAATACATAGAAAATTGCTTGATCCTTTCTCTTACATTTTCAGTATATGGAAAAGTATACAAACTGCCAGTAGTACTCTGCAAAGAGTACATAAAAGTATGATTTCACCGTTTCGTTAACTATTGTTTTTACTAGATTTTCCTCTTTTGTACTTCCTTAAAAATATTCATGTGTGAGACTGAAAAAAGTGTTTCTTCCAAAAACAGCTCTAGAAACAAAACCCAGAAAGAGAGGGAAAGGGGGAAAGAGCAGCAATATCACAGATAAGAACAGACTCAATAAAACAAGTCACCTCCTCCCCACCCATTCTGGCACCTTTATATGGGAAGGAATTTCGGAAATGCTTAGGAACAAGCTAGCAGTACATTTAGATATGACATTTTCATTTCACTCGCCAGCATCTCCACATCTACAGGACTTTAAATTGTTTCATATCTAGCTGGCTTGGGGGGTGAGGGGGGTGTGTGCACACACGACTGGCTTATAATTTTTTTTTAATTAGATTTTTAAGGTTTTAAAATTTTTGTTTCTTTTTTTATTTTGTTTGTTTAGAGTTGGGGCTTTTTTTCTGAGGCCATTCAAAACAAGCAACAGCAATTCCACATCATCTTCTCATTCTAACTTGCCAAAGCCATCAATCTCTGATCACACCTATTAGAATCTCACTGTAGCCAACACTACATTTTGCGACAGCTTGACCAGTTGTTTAAGGGAAGAGTGTGTGATGGAGCAAAGCTAAATCGACACATCTGTGATACTTCTGACACCCCTCAGCATGGCTAATATTAATTTGTTTTCTTTGGCTAGGTAAGTGCTGCCAAAACACATTACATATGGTATGTAGTTCCAATCAAAATGATGAAAAGGAGATGTGCAGGAGGTTTTTTTCACTTATAGCAACATGAAAACACACAGAGTGGTAAGAGGCATCTATGCTAAGCTACAGAGCAATAACTTGCAAAACCTCATATCACTTTATCTTAAAGTTTGGTTTCAGAAAACAACCCTTTAAGAGAATCTCCCCTCCCATATAAAGACAGCAGCTCAAAGCTGCAAAGAGTTTTTACCCAGGGAAAGAGAATATAATTTTCATTGTATGATAAAAGGATATATTTAGACTATTCTTGTGTGCACAGGGGTAACTAATCATATTTCAGCAGGTTACCATACAAATAAATGTGCACGATTTTGTACAAGGATATTATAAACGGCTTGATGGGACCGAGAGCAAGGCCCCTCTATTTCATACACCCCGCTGAACTAACTTACCACAGTATATGGCGATCCTCCTCCGATTTCATACTTAAGGTTCTGTACTAGTCTCACAAAAAAATAAGTTTTGCGGGGTTTTTTGTTTGTTTTGCTTTGCCTTGTAAATCATTTTGATCTAAGCAAGAAAATTTCATCTAGATGACATAAAAATTCAGGATGGTGACCCACGGTAAGAATAAGACATTCGGCGGTAAAGAAAACCAGCATATGCTTGTTTCATACTCTGTAAAGGTACTTATATCGCTCTAACTTTCATTAGGCTGTTAACAGGCATTTTTTCTAGCAAGTATAAGAAGCTGAAGTGAAAAAAAAAAATTTTATTCCAATTTTAAAAGAAATGGGTAATGATGCTCTGATTAAAAAGCTATGCTACTTAAAAGAGGAAAATAATTGGAAATTAGATAAGATTCCCTTTGATGCAAACCTGCTATATTAAGGAACAGCAAAGAGAAAAGCCCTTCTTTGTTTGAAGGAAATACAAATTAACTGAAAAACATTACAAGCATTATATAAACAAACCCAAGAGATTTAAAGCTTCTGTAACACAGAAAATACATAAATTGTTTCATAAGACACAGAAGTCAAAAGGCAATGTCCTATAGAAGTTACTCTCCAAAGTGCTCCTGAAAAAGCAATACCAAGTCCTTTAAAGAATAATTAAGCAATACTTTCTGAAATAGCACTATACCGTTCAGTTTCATATTTTTCTTTAATGCTTCATAGTATTTTTACTTTTGGACAACAGAATCGTAACAAAAGAAGAAAACAAAAAACCTCACAACTACAGGACTTTTGGAGAGGACTAAGGACCATTAAAATTGAATGTGTATTTTATATTTTTGTCTGAGGACATCATGATGTATATTAACAACCATATGCAGGTGGCTTCTGCCCCTAAAAATAATTATAGTCTTTAGATGTAAATATAACTGTGTGTCCAAGGACATATTTAGCTAAAAAGATAAATCTCTGTTTGACAGCCAAAACTTACAGAAATGTGAATAAATATTAGACTTTTCATTTACGTGGAAGAGAAAAAATTTATAAAAAAAAATACAGCATCTTTTAAAAGCAAAACTGTGAGTACAATACAAAGCCTGCTAGATTACACGGAGAATCTGATATAAAATGAGGTGTAAATACTTTACGTTGCTGGCCAGCTCTCTTCTCATGGATAAGAAAAAAAAAAGCACATAAAACCACATAAAGGCAGCTGCTTTTTGACAAGCAACTGCACGGAGGGAAGTTATATAGCTCTGCATATATATATATACTTACTGTGTACATGTCTGTGGCTAACACACAACAATAGATGCACATTGCCAAAACTGCACAAGGAATACACTATACACCTGGAACACACACAGAGGCATGGATATAAACGTGTTTGAACACAAAACTTGCTGTGCACAGACAGAAGATTTCACATAAAATGCACATAATACAAAACAAAACCACGTACGTGCATGCTGCTACAGACAGGACTGTGCACATATGACTACCTAAGTCAAGCCTAAAAGACGATACACGAAATGTAAAAGAACATGTAATAAGTGGAGTGTCAAGCTGCAGTGACTGTTGGTGTCATCCCTGCACTATCAAACATACATATGAGTATGATTGGAGACAGAGAGGCTAAATATTTCACTGTCAGAGCATGTCGAGAAATGCAATTCATTTCTCTCTCATGTGCTTTAGGACAATGACAATTTAATACAAGGCCAGTGGATGTAAAAGAGATAAAAACTGAACAAACTGGCCCAGCATAATCACAGATTTCCTCTAGAGAGCTCGGTAGCGTGAGGCTCATATGCACTTGTAACGGATCAACATTTTATTGTTTCTTCCCTCCATGAATTTGCTGTGAAAAAGAATTCATAGCAAAGCTTATCTTATAGACAGAGGCTACTTCAGGCTTCAATAGGAGCAAGAATTCCTTTCACATTTTTTTTCGTACTTATGCTATGCATTTTACTTACTCCACGCAAAAAAAAGAATTATTTTATATACTTCCTTGAAAGGTTCAAATAAGCATTTTTTTCATTCCTACCTATAGCTCCACAAAGGTGCAAGCAACCTCCCTGTAGGCCCAGGGTCAGTCCTCTAAAAACTGTTCTGTAAAACGAATAATCCTGTCACTTATTCGTGAATATATTGTATTTTTATACCGTAATTTTTCTATCGTAACTTTGTAACATACAGAAATAGCAGCATAGCATGTGGACTGACATATCTGTGAGAATAGACATATCATACTTTTTAGCTACTCTAAGCAAAGTGGGCTTCAAGTATTGTTAAATATTATCATAGACAAGTTACCTTCTCTATTTGATGAATAGCACCGTGTATTTGAAATTAATTGCAAAAGTAGGGTTGGCTAATGAGGTGGCCCTTATCTTTTCTCAGCAGTGCAAGCACAAGTATTTTTCTGCTGGCTCAATATTTTTTAAATGCCCAAAGTGCTATTAACTAAGTTGAAATCTGATTAAAATATGAACACTAAAATATTCACAGCAGCTAATGCAGCTACACAAAAAAAAAAGCTAGGAAAATTCTTATCTCTTTTCTTATCATTAAGCATGTGTTTTGAAAAATAATAATTAAATAAATTGTTCCCTACAGATTCTCACAGTTGTTTTGCTTCCCATTAGCATCTTTGAAAACAGTTTGTTAAGACAATAGTTATTCCTTATTATGGAACTATGGGGATGATGCCCTTCTACCTGCCTCAGTTTAAAAAGAAATTTGTAGGAAATGTTAAAAGCTTAAGGTCTGTCAGAGAAAGGACAGCGATTCTTAGGAAAAAAAACGGAGGGGGGGGGAGGGAAAGTACAAAAAAAATGATCAACCATTCGAGAGAATTAATGGATATCCACAAGGGCTTTGCTAATAACACGGGTTAATTACCGCTGCAACGCACCAGGCTCAGTAAATAAAAGAGCACAACCATAAACACATTAAAATGAGCACCCATCACTAAAAGAGGGGCAAGCCCCAGTAAAGGAAAATCTGCCAGACAGGCATTTCAGCACAAACCCTTTGTACTTTTCTGCAGGATTCAAAAACTTGCCAGCAGTGTAGCAGAACCAAAAAAAGCAAAGCCCTACGACCGGAAACAGGGAAGGAAGAAGGGACCAAGGCCTGCCTGCTGCCCAAGGGGAGAGCCCTGGGAGAGCCCGGGCACGGGCTGTGCGCCCACCCAGGGCTGTGTGCCACCCCACACACCGGGTACCCACTGGAACATCAGCCTGGGGCTTTATTTCCCAGGAACAACCGTAACAAGCTATCTCATAAGACAAACGGGCGAGGCTAAAGACCTTCAGAGCCTGGAGAAACCGTGGAGCGGAATCAAGTGCTGCTTCCCACTTCACAAAGAAGCGTTCTTCAGTCTGCCCCTTTCCTGCCTTTACGAATGAAAGACACCTCTAAAAAAATTCTTCAGCAATTAGAGGCTATGCCAAAACATTTTAAAGAGCGAAACTGACATAAACTCTTTCATGTTTAGCACATAATCACCTTGCGCACACACAAACACACGAATATGTGTACATGTGAGCAATGCACACACTCATATTCACCCATACACAAACACAACCCGGCCAGACTCACAGAGTGACTCCACAGACCATTCCCACATCGCAACACGAGAACGGTTAGAAAAATATGAAATATGTACACCGACCGTCACTGCACTGAAGTACTCACATGATGTGACACCTACGTCCACTTTTTAAATGTTACAGCCATTCTACGCAACCTTTATTTCTTGTCATCTGCGTATTCTATCGGTTCTGTTGTAAGATGAAAATCTATGCACGGGAACAGATGAATTGGTTTCACATTTAAACACTGTTGCACGTTTTTAAATGGAGAAACTGGGAAAGCAGCTACATGTTCAAATGAATGAAACACAGTGAGCCACAAAATGCGAATGTACATAGCGCACAGAAGCTTTCTGGAGTTACAAATCTCCTCAATTTTCTATGTTTGGCATTCAGAGACCACGTTTAAATTTACTAAACTACTCCTGTTCTCTCCCCTCCCTACCCCCCCTGCTTTTTTGGAGTGTTTCAATTGCCTTTCCTTCTTCCAACAGCTGTGACAACTGTTAAAACAGTCAGTAAAATTAAGTCCGCTCTATAATCCTTTAGTCAACGTTACATTTTAATCAGAGGTTGAAGGAGATTTCCCGTTATGAACGCAGCGATTCATTTAAAATTATTAAACTGACACATATGTCAAAATGAACAGATCTATTTATTGCATCTGTTGGCTTATTAACTATTAGTAATTATTAGTGCTATTGTTATTGCTGAAAGAGCAAAAAGCTGAGACTGCAGCTGGCTTTAAGTTATTGCATTCTTTAACAAGCTCTGCCTTAAAATCAAAGCATACCTAGTGATGGTCAGACAGATGTCTGTGCACTCCCAAAATGTTCGGACAATTTTTAGCTCGAATCCTCTCCTACCCTCATCCATGAGAACTGCAGAAACTCCTACATCAATTTGTATGTCCTTATGCTTACATGTGCATATGCATGTTACAGTATGTAGTCAAATCACAGTTATTATGGATATTAACAACGTGTAAAACTCTGGTGTTTATTAATTGAGATGGAGAGGCAGGTATGTTTCTGAATGTTAGTTCTTTCTCTGTGTCCACTCAACCCCACATGCCTCCAGCCCTGCACTCAGACAATATATTGGGAGTGTTTTAAGACGACTTTTAATTGAGCCAGAGGAAGAAAAAAATTAGTTTGAATCTTGCACCAGAGCCAAAAAGACATGTGCCCCGATTTCATTTAAATGCATCTACTCTAAGAGGCTTATCTAAACTAATCATTCAAATTAGCTGTAAGAAGGTAAATTCAAGAAAGCTCCTTTGGGGGGGTGGGGGGGTAAAACATCCACAAAAAAAAATAAAAAAAAAAAAAAAAGAAAAAAAACCCCCCAAACCCATAAAATACTCAACTTATCGTCTTTTTATGTATTTTATGAAAAACGTGTCACTGTTAGTAAAAGCTGTGGAAACTGTATTCTTACATTACGAAGCTATCCCTACACTAGATACAGTGCGCTGACCTATAAACCATAGCTGAGAGGGCACCCTACCTCTGTTTATTTTCTTTTCTTTACCCCCAAAACACTACAGTGGGTTTTCCCCGCATCCCCTTCCCAAACTGTATTCCTGCCAGTCAGGCTATTTGCTACTTCCCATATTATTTCCCTAACATGCGATCACGGCAATTCACTTTTCATGCCTGGCTTAATTACCACCAGCCATGCACTGTGCAGGCAGTAAGGACAGCTAGTGGGCATCTACCTATAGTACACTGTCACCTCCCGTGCAGCCTCTCCGCGGCCGCGGCTGGGGCGATGCTGGCTGCCAGCCGGGGCTTCTCCTCGGCGCTCCTGTCAATCCCGGCCTAACACCAGGGCACAGCGACGTAAGTGGCTCGACACGAAGAAAAATGAACCCGTGGCAGCTTCCGTGATATACTAATATTTAATCCCGGCTGCGGGCTGAAATCAAGTTCAGGAGCCGCTCCTCAGCCCCAGACCGCCCGGTTCTGTTTGGGCGTCACGCTTTCCGCCGGAGTCACTCCGCCAGGTAGCTGAGAAGTGCCAGCCAAGAACTGCGGCTCCTTAAAAAGTGTGTTCGGTTGCCTTTTGTAGGGAGAAGCGGGCGCGGGGAGGGACACGCCGTGCGGCGCGCACCCCGCCAAGTGCCCCACGCCGCCCCCCCGGCCGCTGACGCCGCGGGTCCGGA
>VZTA01020421.1:95731-307968 GCA_013398855.1 Mohoua ochrocephala
CCGGTCGCGGCGTTTCGCTGTGGCGGCAGCCGGGCTCGGCTCCCGGCGCGCTCTCCTGAACGCCGCTTCCCTAACCTTTGGAACTGCTCGGCGCCGGGGAAAAACAAATAATTATAACGCCAAGCGCAGCCTGCCGAAGCCTCTGGGTAACTCAACTTTTCATTGTCGTGCGAGTTGCTTTTGGGGGGAAAGGGGAGGGGGAGCGGGCTGGAATTTGACTATGTATATATGATAGCATACATAAAAACATACAAAAAATATACAACTGTCTAATATAGAGATATATTATTTCCTATTTAAAAATTAAAAGCTTTCTTTTGTACTTAGTTAAAGAAAAAGAAAAAAAAAGAAAAAATACATTCCTAACAAAACGAGCACTCAAATCCAGCCCTTAACATAATGGGTGCAACTGGGAGCGAATACAGGTACGCATGTTCCTATACGGGTTATAGCTCCATCGTAACATGGGGGGGTGTATAAATACATTGTATATGTCCCTGTGCGAGTGTTTGGATGTTTAGATGTGTATATTTAGAAATAAGAAAATATCCAGAACTGATCAATTTTCTCTGTTAGTGTGCAGGGATTAGAGTGGACCAACTCAGCCTGCCTCATTTTAATGAGATAAGGGCTGCACTGGAGTAACTCTGCATTAGTAAATCTGGGAGGGTGCCTAGACCTCTACAGTGTTTGGGGGTTTGGGTTTTTTGTAGAGTAAGTTTTGCTGAACTAAGAGGGCGATAAACACATAGCCCTGTAGGCATGCCTGCATAAACATCACCAAGCCCGGTTCCAGCAAAACACTGCTTACAGCCAGCTCAGAGTTGTTCTCTGGCATATGAAAGATTCCTGATTAAACTTGTTCCAACACAATGACCATACTCAAATTTAGGGGCGTTAGGGACACTGTTTGCACTGAAACACATGCACATATCCCGTTTTGAAAGGATCAGTAATGAATATGGGATAATTTTTTTTTTCTCAAAAGCGAACACCTTTACTTAATATTACAACTAAGGCACCATACATATTTTCCTGGTTCAAAGCGTTTCTGCCCCTACCAGTGAAAACAGACGCAGGCTGTTTCTGTCCAGAAAAAAACCAAACCGACACTGGAAAGACAGTAATTTCTTAGAATGCAGCTCAACTCTTATAAAATCTTTTGTGACTGGAGCCCTAACATGATGCAAATGGCAGTCTTTTAGATCAAAACAAATCAGTCCGAACCCTCAGAATGCAGTAATACCATTCACAAATGGAAACAGAAATGCCCTCTCCAGATCTGTTTCACAGCATTTTACAAAAAAAAACCCAAACACAGCAACAGAACCAAATTCCAACATATATATAGGTTCAATAAACATGTTTGTGTATGTTCACAGCAAAGAGATTCCAGCGTTCTGTATTTAACCTTATGTGAAGACTGGGCCCTGCTTCCTAAGAACCTGGTATAAATACTTGCAATTTTTTGGGAATCAGAACTCACACAGCAAAACTACAGCTCAGACTACTGTATAAAAGCAGGTAGTAAAAGCTTAATTACCAGTAGCATTATGCTGTCTATATTGTTAAATGTGAACTCTGTAATTAAGATGTAAATTTGCTTGTGAGCAGTGAATTAAAAAGCTCTGAAATGTAGAGTAAAATTTAAGTACTCCGTAGAAACATCAGGGACAAAAGAAAAAAAACCAGTTTTTACCAAATTTTAAAACGAGAGGCATTAAATCATGGTACTGTGTTAGAACATCCTCTTTAAGTAACAATTTGATAAATGTAGATTTTGGAATCAAATCAGAACTTGAATATGATGTCTTTATGCATAGTTATCTGTGTGAGTATATAAATTCAAAATACAAGTCCTACAAACCGATTTACATGTGCACATGGGCAAAACATACAAATACAAATACATTGTTTGTACAAAGTATCTCTGTGTATAGATTTATAAGTATTATAAGAGTATTGCTGTTTATAGATTTATACCCAAAATGTCTATTTTTCAATTTTTTTTATTCCAAAATGCTTTCCATGCATGTGTATGTCTTTTTCTTATATAAAAATCACCCATAAATGAATCCCTGTAAATGTGTGATTTGATATGGTCACTTTCCTGTATTACATTCCTTGGAATAGACCCTCCTGAAAATCTGACAGCTAATCCATTTTGAAACTTACCAAAACACAGGTTAGCTTCATTCCTACTTTTGTCCATTATCTCCTAAGATTTTATATTCAGGGGCTGAAACACGATGGTCTCTCCTCCTCTCGTGGTCTGTCTTCCTGTAAGCCCTCGTTTTCACATTCCCATAGTTTCCACTACCTTGTGAGCTTGTTGTCCCCCACCCTCCTCCACACCCCCAAATAATGCATTTTTCCTCTCCCTCTGTGAGCCATCACTAGTTTTCTATTAAGCATCTTTCATCCAGGCAAGCGGCTCTCTGCCCTGCCAGTGCTGCCTCTTGGAGAACCAGAAATACTGTGCTGTACTTTGCATGTTGATAAACAAAGCAGTTGGCTTCTTCCCCCAGGGACTGAAAGTGTCACCTCCACCAGACTGGGGCCTGGAATTCCAACTACATTCTTGAACTTGGGTTTCACAGTTACAGATCGGTTTGAGGAAAGTGAAAAAAAAAAAAAAAGGATAAGAAAGAGATTACAGCAACAAATAAACTGGGGCTAACTGGGGCTTCATTTTAAGCTCTTCTGTANTAAAAGCAGTAGTGGGGGGGGGGGGAAAGTAATCCAGGCATCAGTTTACTGAATTTTGTCAGGGAATACACAATAACAACATGCATGCAAACACACATCTGCAATAACTTGTCAAAATGTACAGTGCAAAATCTTACCACAAGGAGTCTATACAAAACAGTGGCAATGGAATCAAGAGAGGGGAAGGGAAAAATCGTCAGGAGTGCCTGTACCAGTCAAGGGGCATTGCTGAGCAGCACCTCCATTTCCATGTCTCTCTGTGCATCTAATTTTTCCCGTGTGCCAAACAGTACATCTTTAAGCGTCTTCACGTCTAAATACTACAGACATTTCGAGGCGTCAGAAGAGCCAGATTCTTAAAGCACAACCACCTCAAGGCAACTGAAGTAAGGTTCAGTGGCACTTCACGGAAGCCTCACAGTGCATTGTGTCAAATGTGTATTTACCAACAGGAGCAACAAGCTCAAGCTCAAGCAGGGAAGCAGCAAGAATATGAAAGTCTGGTAGCTGCTGAGGATTTATTTGGGAATGAGCATACTGTTAACTTTAGAGAGAAATTTGCAATACACTGTGGAACCTTACTCAAAGTCCAGCTGGAAAATACCGTGTTGTTAAGAGTTTGAAATAAATACTGAAGCGTCATCAAATATGTGATCTTCCCTTTATTCACAATCACTCATTAAAGAAACACAACTCAGATGTGATCTCACTCTATGCTACAGTGAGATTAACATTAGAACAGTATTGCCACTGTCCACTACTCTTTTGTGCTTCTCACTGGAAGGCACTCGGTGCACCCCTGGGTGTGCTGCTAATGAGTTAAAAGCACTGACGACTCAAAAGTTCCAAATTCTGCTCACCTGTTTGTACATAGTTGGACAAGCGCTATCAAGTTATTACTTAAAAGCCATCTGCTACTTCAGTCTGTATTTAGCATTAATTACTCTTTGTTTTGATCTTAGGGAAAAAAGCTCACACAACACAATCTCTGATGCTCCTTAGAACTTTTCCACAGTGTGTTCCCAAATACATGGAGCAAGGCTTTTAGCTTTTGCTGCTACACTCAGTTCCAGCAGATAAAAAAAGTCTCTGTGAAATAACAGCAATTGCCTTACCCTGTTACTGAACTACATTCAATTTATCTGGTCTCAAATAAATACTCCATATTTTCTCCTTGTTTTATTTTCAAGGGCATGGGTATGGGTATTTAAATGACTGCTTTCACTGGTACAGAATAGAATCTGTTCACACTGCTATAAATGAATATTATTCTCTTGACGAAACACCTTTTCCAAAGCCTCTGACAAAATGAAAGAAAGGAAAAAAAGAAAAAAAAAAACAGAAAAAGGGAGCCGCACACACATTGCCTGTCACCCACCAAAAAAGGTCTCCTCCCTAAAGATAATTCAGGCACACACTTCAATATGGATATCTCACTATTACCCCAAGCTCTTTTTTTTAGTGTAAGTTTCTTCAGAGAAACTGAAGTGCATTACTGTCTCAGACAGCCAAGGATAAGATGACTGAGGGAATTCAGTTGCTCTGTTTAATTAATACAGGATTATTTCACTTTCATTTTGTGAAGCTAATAATATGACTGGTGGAATGTCAGTAAAAATTAAATCATAAACTAGTGCAGTACCAAAGGGAAAACTTACTTTAGTTATGGAGTATTCCCAGCAGAAATCTTGAAAATCTTATACATATTTACACTGATAAAATACCACATGTACTTCATGGGATACTGCAAGCTTTCTACAATCCTTGTGGCATGTATTTACAGAGTAAGAGTTAACATTTTGAGATTATACATTAATAAATGAGTTGCAGTTGTATTGTTTCTTGAATGTTAAGCACCACATACTAAACGCAGGAACACGTTCAAGGTCAATGCCCTATTTTAGACCTTTTCAGCAGCTGTGATATTATGATAATCACACTTAAAATATTCCTATAGAAAGAGTAAATTAGCCCTTTTCGCTAGAAGGATTATTATGATAAACAACAAATCTGAAAGAGAACAAATTCAGATTTCTCTTTTTGTTTGTTGTTTTTTGTTTTGCTTTTTTTTTCCCCACCAATGCAATAAATTGCTGTCTTTTACTGTGATGGCTTTTCTACCCAGTAATTAAAAAAAAAAACAAACCAAAAAACCCAACACTTTATTCTGCACTTACATTACCTTTTGATGGTTTGTTTTTTTTTTTTTTTTTTTGGAGGCCTCACCTATGTAAAAATCCCTTCCTTAAAATGCATTTATGCTTTCTCTTAGAATCAAAACATTCCAGTTGACATCCCATTCTATCACCTATACTGCAGTGAAATGTAATATCCCACTAAACCAGAAGGGAAAGAAGAAAACTTAGCATCAGCAGCTATTCCTAAGCAAGATTAGGGGTTTAGCTCCATCTAATTGAGGGATGAGACGTGTCCCTCAATGGGTCCCTTCCCGCTCCCCCACCTGCCCTTCTACCTGACTGCAAGCTCAAAGCACTAAAAATAGAAGAAGAAGAAGAAGATGGAGCGTAAATATTTCCCCAGTGAAAACACCAATAATCTTTACTGTGAGCTGACATGAATTGCTTGTTACACTGCCCTAGGATATCATGGCTTGAAGCGAGAGCGCAGACACGCACAGAGCCACCAAGCACCCTCAAAGCTTTTGTGCCGTCTATTTGTGCATGTCCATGTCGCAGAGGCTCCTACGACATCTGACGTGGAGCCGGGACACCTGCTGTACGAAACGCGTCCTCCAGCCTGCCTTCCCCCACCCCCGACCGTCCCAGCCCATCTTCCATCACTCTTCTGCCTTTTTCTCCCCTGCTCCCCCTCCACTCCCTTCGCTCTGGCATTTTTATTATTAATGTTATTGCTATTATTACTGTCCAAGCATAAGCTGATCCACAGGGGAGCCTGTGTAATTTAACCCCTCAAGCACTAAATTCCTTCACATGTGCCAAAGACACAGGTTTGTTGTTGCCTCCAGCAATATCCCAGGAAGACGAGTGATGGCGGTGTCATATCATCACACAGCGACTTAATCTATTGCGACACCCAGGGAACGGGTAACTGAAGAGATTTACAGAACATGCTCTCTGCCTGAATACAAAATGTTATCCCCTTTACCAACAAACTCAAGTCACAAGAAACAAAGTGAAACAAATTTTGCCCTCTTACGGCTCATTGTTTCCATGACTGCTTTATCCAATCCAACCCCCGCGTTACTTGTCCCACTGTACATCTTCTAGCTATACAACACTTTTTTTTCAACATTTTTGTTCTCCATCCTTTGTTCTTCTCGTGTTCTCTGATTAACAAACAGCTAGATCATGTTGAACTGCCAAGTAACATAGCCTTGGAAATCTTTTATCCATACACTAGATGACTGGAACCATCACTTACATCAGGGTTATCTCTACATGCTGTCTTTATGTTGTCTGACATCTAATACATGCTTTTTAAGACAATAGATTAAAGGGGTTGCACTTTTTAAAGGTGCAAGGAACACTGAATTAAACACAGTTTAGCTACAATAAATACCAGCCTCGGGAAGGCATCTATTTTAACTACTGAAAATCACAAACCCCCAATCTGTTTATCAAGTAGGGACTTTCTACATGGTTGTCCTGTTATCCACAACTACTAAGGAACAATTCAATATAATAAAGCAGCCTATAACTGTTCTCTCCAAGATCAAGGTGAGATTCTCTATCTTCTAACATTTCACTGACCTAGGAAGCAAGAATTTGGCACAGAATTAATGCTGGAGACAAATGAGACTAGTGAAACGTCCTCAGCTCAGGATAACCTGATTGTGCTGGTGAAAAGAGCTTTCACCATGGGAAATTAACAGCTCTGAAACCACTGGTAACAAAAGCTGAGTTCAGATGCTCAAGAGTAAACAAATCCTTCCTCCCCATAAAGTAATAGCTACCCTTATCTCTAGACACCCAGATCTAAAATAGGGAGAGGCTTCCATGAAGGCCACTGAACTCTGTCCCTGTAGTAACAGAGTTCTGATTTTTGTTTCAATATACATGCCTTTTCTAAATGCCTGTATCAGGTGACTGACTGAGCACTCAGTAATGTAAACTTTGTTTAGAGGCATAATTAGACTGCAGGTTACATGATTTCTTGGACACACACTTGTGTGCCCAGGAAGACATTAAGAACTCTTTGTACTTCTCCCAGCCATTAAGATGAAGAGACTTAAAGGTTATCATGGATATAGAGCTCCCAGATGGTAACTGTGTGATTCCAGGAGTTAGAAAAAACAGTGGAATTCACCACCAATTGCCCTTTTCCCAGGTCCTTCAGCTCCAGCCCCCTGAAAATCCAAGGCCTGATGTGTCAGGGTGCAGTGAGATGCTGTTGACCATTGCTATATTCCTTTCCCCTTAGTGGTGGGTAGGAGGTTTGGAATACCCACCAAGAAGATGCCAGTGCACACCAACACGAGTGCAGCAATCTTGCTACCTCCATTAGACCCGTACACTAACATTTAAGGGAACATTAACATCATTAATACAATAGGTAAGAGTCACACTTCAACAAAAATACCTGTGTTACATTACGTTATTACAATGAAAACATTTTTTCTGGCTCTATTAGTAAGTATGATCAAATGACAGCATATAATCATAATGACACCCTTCTGCAGCTGAAGCCTTCTATTATCAACTCTGTTTCTGTCCTATAGCAGCTTCACTTCTATTGACCAGACAGTTAGCCCTGTTCAATTACTCAATCTCAAATCAATAGATTTAGCTCCACATATAATGGTTAAGGTGTAAACATTATGCACATGCTCTTTCGGCTCAATTCATTTACTTGCAAATTTGAATTTATATCTTAATTTATTTTTTAAGAAACATGCAAATTTAAGTTTTCATATTAGGCTGTTTTTTCCTCCCACCAGCTCTGCCTCCATTTCAGGTGTTACATTTCCAGAAATTGAGTTTAACTTGCCCACAACAGAAATTTCTGTCTTTCACAGGTAAAAAAGGAAAAGTAAGAATTATGATTATTTGATTCTAATTATGCTGAATAAAGCAATAAAATAGCAGTACGACTTTTAAGCAGATCCAGTCAATATTTCGTTGCTAAAGCAGTCACTCAAGGTGTGAAATGATCCAGAAAGTACAGCCTTTAGACTTACTGCACTTCTGACACTTGTATCACAAACAATTTGGTTCAATTACTGCAGATATGTGTGTGTGTGTGCCTATACCCACCCAAACCACATGTAAATGTATTATATTATAGGCTCTTGGTTACCTACATGTCTTCACGCACAAAAAGTAGGTGGCAAGAAAGTGAGCTGAACCAACACATGCATACAGAAGAGAATGTCTCCATCTCTCATTCTAGTGAGAAGCCACTTTATTAATCTTGTCCCTCCAAGCTTACAGAGCTTCCAGGTGACAGCCAGATTTTACATTCCTTTCTCAGTCAAACGCATGCTGACTTGAGCAGCACACACCCCCCACTCAATGCCTCAGCAGTGCAGAACAGATTCCTGATCACCTACAATGCCTTAACATTGTACAACAAATCCCTGATTACCTCATTCCTGAAAGTACCTCCATTTTTGTGCATCTAGGAAAGAGATCTAATACTAGGGCCAGAATGCAGTATCTTTACTGACCAGGTAACCTGCAATAACATGGCTACAACTTATCTGAGCCCGAGTTCAAACAATACTACCCAATGAAATACTGATTTCCTGGGGAACACCCTTGCTGTTACCTGCCTTGAACCCTTCCAGGACTATGTCCAAAGGAGAGGCAGTTTATAAGCAGGAGGATAATGCCAGGGAGCTGTTATAGCAAGAAAATCTAAAGCAATTTCTGCATGCAACCATTACAATGTGACTGTTAGGAGACAGATAAGAATTTCTCTAATATTGTCAAGGAAACAATAGGCTTAAAAAATTGGAAAGGCTTTCAGAAGCAAAATATCAAAAGGAAAAGTTGCAACTCAGTCTTCCTACTGACCCGTTTCCTCCAACTTCAGATTATCTGTTCCCAAGGCATTAACATAAACTTCTCCAGTGTTATTAAAGGCCATATCTGCATTCTTTAGCACTGCTTGCATTTAGTACACATATTTTCAGAATGCTAACAGTCTTTTTTTCAATAATGAATTTGGCAGAAAAACAAGAATCGGCTCTCTTTTAATGTTATTTTTCTAAATAAATTCTCTAAACCTGATTGAGTTAGATCCTTGAATCATGCTTTGGAAGATGCAACTTGGAGTTTTTGAATAAAGTGAAGCACTTAAGCAAATCAGACTTTTATTCTTCATTCACTGAGAAGCCTGAGATTTAAGATGAAAGAGCTGGGCTGCCTTTCTCTCTCCTTATCCTGCAAGGTCCCTTCATTTTCCCTGTTTTCCCAGTAGATTTACTTGTAAATCTGGTGACAGCCACATTTGAAGTCCTGAGGTCTGACTCCTGACCTCAGTTATGTTAGCCCTTCCCTGCAGAAGAACTACCCCTTGGATCACTGACTTGCTATTATTCTATGGTTAATAGACCTGAGCTGTGCAATATTTTTTTATCTGGCTACAGTCCTATCTCTAAATTCTCTATTTTGAATGAATACCGATTTTGTGACATGAAGTCTGCTATATAATGAAATGCAAACAATGAAAAGGCTAAATCAGTTTACAAAAAATCTATTTGTCAAACAGTGTGGAGATGCTCCCAATTTAGTCTGGGCAGTGCATGCAGCTCTTGATAAGGGAGTTAAACCCAGCCGTTCCACTGCATAAAAATAAAAGCATCAGCAAGGGAGAGGCATTTTCTTTAGGAGAATCTTCCCTAGAACCTGTAGGTAATTATTAAAAAAAATAAAAAAAAAATTTTAAAAACCCACACACCCCCCACACCCCTTGGATTCTGCAGGAATTTTCCAACAGCCAGGAGCACTGTTAGAGGAGGTAACAGCAAACGCCTCCCCAGCGCAGTCCCCTTATGTCACATTTGCATTTCTATTCAGCTACATTGCCTGACAATGAAGCAAATGGGTCTGCCTTATCTGTACAATTCCGGACAACAGAGATTTCTAAGCCATACAAAGGAACGAGCTTAACATTCAGCACTCAACACCTCGTGGTGTCCCCCCCCAGCCCCCGCCCCCGGCCCTGGGGGGATGGCGGTCACACAAACACCTGGCCACGCCACAGCCTGACACCCTCACGCGGCATCCGAAAAGGAGCCGGTTCAGAGAATAACAATAAAATACAAGAAAAAAGCGACCGAGACTTTTAAGGAGCTCGCCAGCCTCAAGGAAGAAAATAGTCCCAGCCCTCCAGATTTTCAGGCTTTGTTTGGAGCGTAAAGGAGTGTCCCTGGAATGTAAAAGTAGATAATATCTAGTCAACCATTTGTGTCTCCCGCCGTCCCTTTTAGGCTGGTATTTAATACAGCAGATGAAACCTATAGATCCTTTTATCAGGGAAATTTCATATCACCCTAGTTTTCATTAGAAAACCTTTAGCAGCTAGGCTAGCTAACTCATGCCATTTCATTGCACGACGAGGAAATTTCCAGCTAATTCCTTCAAAATTAATATCGTCTGATTTAAAAGTTAGAAATGACACGAAGAAACCTGCACGAGCTGAAACCTCCGGATCAAACTTGTGTTATGACAGGACTTAAGCCAGCTATAATACAGGCTAGGGCTTTAAACAGCAAGGAAAAAAATTACAGTGACACGGTTGTGTAGACACTTTGGCTTTAGTCTGGCTTTACATTATATATATATATATATATTTTATATATATATACACACACACACACTTACACATGGTATCTGTCTTCTCGTCCCTCTCGCTCTTGCTCTCAAATACTCAAGGTAACAAAACAGGCCTCAATCTCGAGTATGAGAAACTTCACTGTGAAGAGGGTTATCCAGATGTTTATTTACATATGCAGAAGTAATCTGGTGTAGCAAGTATGGAGAGGGAGGTGGGAGAGCATCCCTCTTTTTGTCCCAAATAGTATATCCTAAAGCACGATATACCTTTTACATAGCATATGAAATTTTAAACTGCTAACTTATACTTTAATTGTCCTGAACTTCCAGGTAAGTTTATTCTTTGCTGTTGAACAAATGCTGAATTTCTCCCTAGAGGTGGTTGCAATGAGTAGTGATTCTCTATCTTTTTCTCACTCACACAGTTTTGAAGATTTACGGGCATGAATATCATCATGTTAACATAAAATGATATTACTATTGCCAAAAAACAAGGCAGTTAAGCACAGAGACAGTGAGGAACGCAGAGCACTTACTCGGATTCAAAGGAAACCCAAAGCTCCTTAAAGCAGCCCATTGTTTTAAATTTTACTAATATTGATGCATCAAAAGCTTCTGTGGTTGTTGCCTTTGCATGAGTTGGAGCAAGAGGCTGGAGAGGATTCTGCTCTTCAAGTGCTCGTAAGGGAACAGACAACTTTTATTATCCTCAGCACCAAGAATGGCTTTATTGCCGAGAAGGCATGAAGCTAGCATTGTCCTGGAATCACACCTCCTAGAGCACTGCAGATCCCTCAAGCTCTGTCAAGGTGACAGATCACTTTTACCTTCAACTGCGCAGGCATACGAGCAAACTCCATACAAGGCACGGGCATATGGTGTGGTGCAGAGCAAAATTTAGTCCTTACACTTGCCGTAATCAAAATAAAACGTAGGGCAGAATGAAATAATTGCTACTAATATGTCAGTATTTTAAAACACTTTTCTAGACTGTAGTGTCAGAGACACTATGAGGTACCACACACTTCTACATTGTTGGAACTAGTTGTTTTTGTTGATTTATTAAAACAATAATTAGTACAATGGGAGAGAGATGTGGTAGCTGAGTAAAGAAGAAAAGAAACCAGGGAAAACATTTTTCCACAGATTGGTCCAAGGTTTATTTTAATCTCAAGTCAGATCGTCTAAAAGGCTTGCTGTAACTATCCAAATGAAAACAACCTCTTACTTCTACCCCTTCATTAACATGCAAGGACAGAAGTTGTAGCATATACCTCGCTGAATGCACACATAGTTTATGCCTGCGTATTGCATCTTGAAGATACCTGTCATGATGGTTTCTACAAGCCTGTCCCTTCTGGAGCAGGCTAAGCAACACAGCTGACCCAGAAGGATTAGATGAGAAATTCAACTAATTAATGAGCCCTGCAGGCAAAACATCATTTCTTCTGCTCTTTGGGGCTTTTACAAGGTCAGCTGGTTTGTTGGGTTTTTTTTCCCAGCATCAGGTCAGACTCACTCATCTGTCAATTTACACAAGATTTGTAAGACAATAGCGGCCACTATCAAGCCAAACAACATGGTACATTTTGTCCAATCCCTACAGTAAGGGAAGAACTGTTCTGGCCAATTCAGCTTTATTAAAATATGCTTCTCTAATGTTACTTTTCTCTTCCAGGGGCAACAGTTTGGAATTACAAACACAATACTTCCCATTTACAAAAATATTGTGGATCACAAGTTCAAATATTCTGGAACACAGCACAGCTCCCCCCTCCTGCTCTGCTGTCTTTCCGATGATCGCTTTTCTGAGCGTCACATGGCACGGTTTTCTTCCATCTGCCAGGGAAGTTTCCCAAAAAGTATACCAAGTTCAAGAAATGAGGAATCTGAATAGGAGACACGTTCAGATAGAATTCAGAAAAATGATCAGCTCACCTCATCTGTTTCTCTAGCAGTATGTGCACTGTTACCATCCAATGGCCTCTTTGGTAATAAACTTGTCCCACCTCCCATCTGCTCTTCTTGCTGGCCTCCTGCCACTTCAGCCTCAGTCCTTTCCTGTCTTCAAGATGTCATTCAACTTCACTTGCTCCCCTACCCATTTGTTTCTCTTTCCAAGTGAGATCAAGCATACATCTTTCTATGTCTCTCACTCCAGCCTTTAACTTCTGCTCCATCTTTTTAGTAAGTGTCTATATTTCTGCTCCATTTATCATAGTTGGCAGTATGCACTATGCAGGTGTCAAGGAAACCAAGAGAGAGTTCACTATTCATGATGCTGCCTTTTCAGCCTTCTTGTGGCTTGCCATTGAATGTCAGCTCCTCAACACCGAGCTAGATGTTGAGCAGAATATGCATCAGTTAAAGACAAATTACTTGAAGCCAATACAAAAGCACGTAAAGAAACAAGGCTGCTTTAGACTTTCTCAGCCTGATCTCTTTAAGATTTTTATTTGCTTATTACTTGAGTTTTCGTGTCATCTCTACAGGATTTGTCCTTATTGGCTAAAAATAAATGTACAAGACATCGCATGGTGCTGGACATAACACGCAGGCAGACCTCTGTAAACGTGTGTACCCAATGCTTGACTTCAGTGAGCGCTTTCTTTGCACGTCAATACAGACTTGTGTTTCACTAAATGTAATCCAGCTCACAAAAAGAGACACCTTGGGCTCAGCAGAGAAGAAGTCAGAAGTAAATCAGAAATACCTAGGTGGCTTATCTGCAAAGACTGAGAGCAAAACTCCACCCATCTCTGCTGCCTTGAGCAGGGAGGAGCCCCCTGAGGCTGAGCCCAAGAGGATGGGTTCACCTGCTACCAGCCAAGAACCACTGCTTTTAAGGACAACACTCAGTTCCGCAAACATACAAACATCATAAGAATCTAACTTAGCAAGGAGAGAGTTAACTTGATGAGAATTCACTAATTACATGCATGACAACGGTTTTCAGGTCAGACAGTTCTTTGGACAAAATGCAGGTTAGAGATATGATGAAACAAGGGGAAGAACTGGCCACTGAGGTAACTCATATATGATGTAGCTTGAATTATTTTGCATGAAGTGCAGTACAAAAGTTTCCATCCAAGGGTTTTTTAACTCAAGATACGCAGTCCAGCATGACTACGGTCCGATTTAAACTCAATTTCTTTTACAATGGAAGTGCACGGATCCCACATGAACACAATTCACTACTTTCTATTCTGTGTGACAGAGAACAGAGGATGGACACTCCTCATAATCATTTATTTCTAAACACTTCTGTCCAGGCCGCCTTCCTGGTTTTACCAATCATTAGTGTGGCAGCAACAATAAAAGTAGAATTTTTCTCACAGTAAAACAGACAAAGTGTGCAGGTTTTGGCCCAGCTAAGCATCTTCTAATGCAAAGCTTATCATTTCCGTCCTTACTGATATTATGCACTCTTTAAAACAAGCCTGCAAAATGGTTCTGTGACTGGCAGAGCCGCATCTGACAACCTTTCACATCTTCTTTCACATAATTTCTGTGAAAGTGACAAGAGCTATTGATGTAAATACAGATATAAAACTAAAACTAAGGGCCTAACATAAAAATTTAGTTTACTGCCTTGCAAAATTTCTCAGGGGGCTAAAGTTTCATATTTCTCCAATACTGTAAATAATAAATTTCAAATTGAAATTCAAATCTGAACATTTGCCAAGTCATTTGCTGGATTTTCCCTCCTTTGCTAGAAGGCAGTAAAACGTATTCTAGTCCACTGATCAACTATGTCCCTTTGTATCCAGAGACCACTACACAGTGTCCTTACTAAAGGAAAATAGTAGAATAAACAATTGCTTTAAGTATTGTAACCTATTTCCTGTCCCTGTTACACCACCTGAAAAAAAAAAAAAATCCACACCTCCAGAAGAAAGTCAGGAGGAATGGGTCAAGGTTATGGCTGAAAAGGCACTGAGAGTGCAGGACAGTTCCACACGGGGAAGGGGTAACACAACTCTGTGGGCAACACACGTGGCATATTATGAGCAGTGGCAGATTACTGTGATATAATGAAGGGATGCCTCTCGTACCCTGAAAGACAAGGACAGCATAAGACAAGAACCCATCCAATTATCTCCACTCTTATTTTATTCCTCATCCTTCAGTCAACTATCTCAAGCATGGGAAGCACCCTCTTAAATCAATCCTACGTTCATTCCATTTATCCCTTTACAGGTATGCTCATTTTATTCCGGTCCACTCGGAGTCTGGCACGACTGAGAAGAACAAATTAATGTGAGCATAAAAGTCTAGCAGGCTCTGTCTGTAAGGAGTGACCACGTATTTTTCTTGTCACATTCCCTCCCCTCTACCCAAGTGCCACAAACCAGCCTCCGTGCCAACAAAGCTATTTAGTACCCCGTGCCATCATGTGCAGTGGGGCAAATCCACACCCTATTGACCACCACTCCATAGCTGTTTGCCTTGTCTCTCTGGTTCGACAAGTCTGTGCTGATGGCACCTGTTAAAGCTGCTTCAACTAAGCTGTTCTGCATTTGTCTGGCTGGATTTGGACTTCCCGGATCCCTGACTGAATACAAAGTGATTTGAAAAAACGGTGTTTGGCAACAAGCACAGTGGGGAGTACACTGCGTGTTGGTATACAAGAGCACAATGTGTTCTTCATAGCATCACTGAGGGAGCATGCTGCTCGAATCTCTCTGCTGTCGAGATCAAAATGGTCTCCTTTGTTGTCAGCTGTTTAATAGCAGCTGTTTAATGTAATTCCAAATGATCTGCTTGAATGAAGTTGTCATTCTTGCAGTTCACTTTAATGTAGTAAAAAAAAAAAAAACAACCACAGCTTGGCCACGTTATTTTTGTATTGTTCTTATGAAAAGTTACACTCTCTCGTATTTCTGCTAGCCTATAAAAATAATAAAAGTCTAATTTCTTTAAATAAAACACAATTTTGAGGGAAAAAATAGGCAATATTTATTTCAAAACACTTTCCTTTCAGACACTCGAGAATGGCTTGATTAAAAATATCTTTACTACTAAAAAAATACACACAGAAAGAAGTGAACTTGTCAGCAATATGTGAGCAAAAAGAATATCTATTTCTATAGGTATTTCAAGATATTTTCCCCTAGTGGGGGTTATAATGTATTTTATTGCATTTCATAAAGCAGGAAAAGTTGTAGCAGAATGTTGAAGGAGTGAAAAAAACATACGCACTCTTCTTGATGAAGCAGTTTAGCTTACAGAAGTATGCCTTTATATCGTACGTGGGTTTTGTTAAAATCTGTTTGATACCAAGAACGATAATAAGGATCATAATCTGTAAAAATATTTGCAGTTCTGTGATGAACAATAGAGGGCACTAATGTTTCTAATCTGGCAAACGCATCACGCGCCAGACAGACAAAATAGCTGTGGTACTTGTAGCACACAAACCACATCATCTATGCTAAATACGTAGATAGTAGAGAGAGGATTTCTGTCTCTCAGAAAAGTTCTTTTTGTCCTTTAAACTTCCTCTTTTTTTTTTTTTTTTGCCTGCAGAAAGTAGGATGTGATAATAACGCGCTAATACTTGCAGCCTTTCAAAGCATTATTTTCTTTTGTTCATTGAACAAAGCAGACGCAACTTTTCCTCGTATAAATCCTTCTTCTGTGTACTTTCTCACCACATTCTTCTCTGTTTACCTATGGCTGTGTACAGTAGTTCAAGGTAAAGCAATTCCACTGATAAATGCGGAAGCTGAAGGATGCTTAACGTGCGTTACCTGCGTTCCCAGCAGTCTAATGCAGAAATACTGGCTAGTGACAGCAGTAACGGGGAGATCCCGGGGCACCACCTGAAAGCTCCAAGTTAGAAGGGCTTATCAGGGAATCGTACACCACTGAAGTGTTTTAAGCAGTTTCATTTAGCTCTGGAAAGATGCAGCTGCTGAAAGTGGTACTTTCAATAAAAGATGCAGAGCAAGTATATTAGAATGATTCTGCACCTTCAACTACCTTTTCTCTACAAGCACTAGAAACACCCATTGAGAAAACAATTCAGCCTTTTCCCCCAGAATGAATCTCAAGAAGATAAAAACTTTGTTAGAAATATGAGTAGCTGAACACTGTCAACCTTTCTTTAAATGCTTACCAGTGTCTCATTGCTATTCAAAGAAACAGATTTATTTCTCAGCCTTGGAGATTGAAACTTTGGCAAGAGAGACTTAAATACCAGACACTGACTAACAGATTGTCACTAACATTGTGAAAAATTGGTAAATGCACTGTGATTCGTTCAGAGTAACTTACATGGAGACACATAAGAAATACTAGTATTCTGATGCAGTAATTTCAGCACTTAATGAAAAATGAAACAAGTTCACACTGCGGACAGCAAGTCTTCATGAATTACATGGCTTCATTTCTGACTCCTCAATTTTAGAAGAGGTGGATCGGCTTTTCAAAGCTACCAAGATCTCTAGCAGATCTTCAGATATTAGCATCCTGTCCAAGTCAAATGATGCAACTTTAAGACCATGTTAATTGCTAGGCTCAAATCGGAAAGCTGGACTCAAGTTACTTCCACCACAAAGGCAAGACATGCACAACTAGGGAAAATAACTCAAATTTCTGTCCCAAGTCAGCCTGAAATATAATGAGTTGCCACCTTCCCATCTGGAACATTTAAAGACTTTTTGGCCACAGATCTGAATAGTCAATGCAAGTACTAGATGTTCTTCATTTGACTATACTGTAAAGGTCAAAAGCCTACACGCTATTCAAGCAACCCTCATTGGAGTTTTCTGACGTCAAAAGATTATTCCCTAACTTCAAAGGGGTTTATGTTGTTTGGTTTGTTTGTTTTTCTTTGTTTTTTCTTTTTAAATATGACCTTAACACAAGCATTCTGCCTTTTGTATCTTTATTTTCTGTGCCTCTGAAGAGACTGGCCTTTGCATATTTCTCCATTTATTTCAGGCAGTCATAAGAGACATTGCAAACTAACAGGTAAAATACAAGCCTTGCTATGAGGGATTACCATTCCAATTCAGCATATTATATTAAGTGCTATCACACTGATGACACTCAATTGTATCTTACTGACTGCCTTGAGAGACAAGTAACAGCCAGACACAAAGAGCATCTGTGACGCTGCCCAACACAGAAGAGAGCATATTCTGGCGTTGGAGACAGACAAATTCGTGCTTATTTCTATGCTAAAAATGTAAACGAGACAAAGCCATGGACCCCAAGACATTTTGTATACAACAAAACTGCAGGAGGCCAAAAGGCATAGGAATACACAAATAATACATATAGAGAGTACCTGAAAAAGAAGAAATGTTTAAAAGTAGGATTAAGACAAGAACCTTTGATGGACTCTATTTTAAGGAACCATTTTGAGCAACTCATTGCTGGTTTATCAGAGAAGTTCTATACAAATGTTAAACTCAGGGGAAAAAATTGCATAAGGATTCAAGTTATTATCACTTGTCTATTTTCTTTGCCCAGCCTTCAGCAGCTCAGCAATGAGCACTACCCCAACTACCACCCTGGATGTCACACTTGGCTGTACCACAGTCATTGCTCAGAGTGTTTACCTAGGTCAGAAACTATGCTGCCTTTAGCATTCCTCTTTCGCCCAAGTCATAAGTATTCTTAAAAGGAAAGTTTATCACAAAACTGATAGAACCCAAAACCGTAGATTCCAAATATTCTGAAGGACACATGGTATAACTTGTCTCTGCTATTGGACCCCACCCCTAAGTTTTCCCCAAGGTGCTGTCCACCATGTCAAAATTACTGATTGTCCTGTCTTGTCTTCTCAGTAACAGTGTCAACATCATCTTCCTGTCCTTCTCCACATCAGACAAGAGTGCATGCACCTCAACACAGGTATGAGAATTTACTGGTTCTTAGTCCACGGTTTTCATTTGATGGATGCTTATAAGTACACTGGGCCAAATGTTATTGCCAGTTACATCACCAACTTCAGACTTGAAAGGATTTACTTCAATAGAGTGAGAGTGGACTCATACCAGCACAAAACTAATCTAGAGACAGATGAAATAAGAAAATACCTTTTCAAACAACAATTCCAGAAAGGTAATTTATATTATTTTCCCTTTATTATTGACCTGCCAGGAACACTAACCAACATGGCTTGAAGATGCATTAGGAAATATCTAAACTACAGTTATATGCACAACTCTTTAGACACTAGCAACTTCTATAAAACATCCAAAGTCCTAGCTAATATTAATATATCACCCACATAATGATTTTTACAGAACCTTTAAGTCATCTTTATGGAATTAATTCAGATATTTAATCTAGTACAAAGCCAGAACAAAGAATTACCTATAAATGCTATTGTAGAAAATACTACGGATGCCATGTCTTGCATTTTCTTAACATTCGTCCTTCAAGTTTTTCTATAACTAATTCTTTGATCTCTGTCCTGGTTCTTTAGTAAAAGGTAATTTCATTTGCTATATATTAATAGCCAATCTGAAATTTGCAAAAACCTAAATCCAAGATGATGGAAACAGAAGTACACTTGACAAAACTTCTCTAGCCTTAAAACCAGGTGAACACTGAACCTCACTTACTCCTTAACAGCACGAATGAATAACCATTCATTCAGAGATTTCTTCTCTCCAAGGGTTTTCCCTCCAAAACGCAGATGTTGGCGTGGCAAAGACTCACTGTGAGTGACACCAGTGCCAGTGCTGGCTGCACTCTGTACCAGGGAGACCCGCGGCACTGAATCGGTGCCTCCCACGTTTTGAGTCCCAAAAGCAATAGGTAGTTTTCAAAACAAGAGGCAAGTTAATCAGCAAATTGCTGAGCATATCCTTGGAGCCAAAAGTATTCTCCTACTTACCCTCCCCGTCCTTCAGATCAATAATGCAGAATTATTATTTTAAAAATAATTACGTACTCCTGATGCCTAAGCATAAACACAGAAAAGTCGCTCTAGCCTCCAAAAATTACGAGTATCCTTCCTTTTAAGCAGGAACCTATTTCCTAATGGGAGGACATGACTTTGAAGTGGTCTTTTTTTCTTTCCATATGCAATACACAGAAGTTCAGTTATTCATAAGAAGGACTAGTCATGTAAATAAGGGCTGGAAGGCTGAGCACCATGTTGCCAAAACACATCTGAAACACAAAAGGCAGTCTTAGCCCATCCCTTGCTAGGAGGATGTGCTCTCAGGAACCCTGGCTGGAGAAGGCAGGGTTCATAAATCAGCATTTACACCACGTGGGGAGACCACTTACAGCAGGTTAGAACATATGTACAGTGTGAAGTTTTACAACAGGAGATTTACAACAGTCAGAGACAATAACGCAAAAACAAAACCAGAGAGCACCTCTCCATCAAATGATAGCCTGAAAAACAAAGCACAACTCTCAAAAAATCTCATCTACATGAAACTGATGTCTTGATTCCTCCAGAAGGCTGAGGTTTGCTGGGCAACTACAATCAGGGGATTCACTAATTCTTGCAATATGTCCTCATAAGGAGCATCTCCTGCTCTTTAAAACAGCGATTCTGCCCGCTTCAATCAGAAAGAGAATGATTTGGTATTTTTGTTGGCTGGTTATTTATAAGAGATCTAGTCTAGATTAGTCCTGCTTGAGTGGCATCATAAATGGCTCCATTCCCCAGCAGTAGTCTACTTCAGATGGGAACCTGACAACCTCTACTTAGCGTGTCTTTCATAGTACACAATGAAGTGTAAAAACTGCTGTGAAAAAGCCTGTGTTTCAAAACAAACCATCTCAGTAATAAGCATTTAAAACCACTTTTTATTAATATATTTCTTTGTGTACAAAACAAAAGCTTAATGCTACAACAAGCCTTGGACGATGTTTTTGTTTGTTTTGCTGTGTTGTTTTTTTTTCCCCCTCTAAATGAAGTGCTGCAGCAGCTTTTAGAAGGTCCAAAATAAATTATTTGAAATAAAGCGTTAAAGCGAGGCTTATGAAAGAGTTGCTTTTTCCCTCATCACAGCTTAATAACGTGGGGTTTTCAACCAAAAAGCTTAATCAAAATCCAAAGTGGAAATCCTAAATTAGTAAATATTGAATTTAACCACTTTTATATCTCAGGTATTAGCAAATACCTTTGGTCTACAGAGATACAGCCCCTTCTAATCCTTATCTGAATTTGCAATTAAGACTTCAGAGCTACAGATATCTGTACACAGCTCTGTACACAGCTCTGCTCTCTTATTTTTAAATGATTGGACCCAAATCAAATCAGTCTTCAAATACATTGGAAAGTAAATGTCTGATGTCTAATTGAACTAATAGATAACACTCTTTTTAATACTGTTAATGCTTAGTGCGGGCTTCACACTGACAGAAGCAAGGGGAGGGAGAGAATTAGAAAAAATCCGCATAGAAAACCTTGTCATTATATTATTACCATGCAGTTCCTTGGTATAAAGATAGAGTAAAGCTAATATTTACAAATTATTTGTTTTGTCGTCGTCAATCCCCCCCCTCCAAAAATTTTTTTTTAAAAAAAGAAAATTTCTAAATGCTGTAGGAGTTAGATTCTTCTTCTCTTTCACTAATTGTCACCTCCAATAGGACATTGTAAGAGCCTGAAAATGAAGCACTTAAGAGTTTTCTTTTCCAATCTCTTGTGGGCTTCTCTCAGTTTATCGCAAATGAACAATCGTGTTGGAAGGGGCACCGTCTGTTTAATGTCATTAGTGATTGTTTCATAAAACAAACAGCCGCTCCACCATTCTGCTGCAGTTAATCTTAAATCTAAACGTGGCGGCACTTGGGGAGAGTCTCAAACATGGTTTGTTCTAACCAATGCAGGGCTCTTAATCTATTGCAAGTCAAGGCGCTTATCTCTCTGCTCAGCTCAGAGCAGTGATTTCTTTGTCCAAATATCAAACCAAACCCAGTTAATATCATGCTTCCAGCCTTTTCCCAAAGATTTTTCCTCCTTAAATTGTGGCCAAAGCCTAAGGCATATTTATTTATTGCTTATACCATTTCATGCTTATTTTTCAATATTAGCAAAGTCAAACTATTTCCAAGTTAGTGCACAAGGGTATTTCAATGAGCTTAATCAGCCAGGTGAACTGATAACTTGGAGATTTACCTAATTGTGCTGGAAAATCATTCATTTTGGATTAAGCCCATAATGGCACATGTGTTTATAACAATTGGAGGTTTTTATACAAAGGCTCAAGTCAAAGGAGTATTAATCACCTTAAACTTTCATTCGTGTTTGTAGAAGCAAAGGTTGCCATCACTTCATGGGTTCAAATTTACAGCGGCAGCAGCCAGTAGAATCCAACAACACTTTGAAACTACACCAAT
Organism: Mohoua ochrocephala; assembly: GCA_013398855.1. NCBI lineage: Eukaryota > Metazoa > Chordata > Aves > Passeriformes > Acanthizidae > Mohoua > Mohoua ochrocephala. Next base: position 117,526 of record VZTA01020421.1, read on the forward strand.
AACCAATCCCAGTGCTGAAGAAAATTTCACAATAGCTTCTGCCGAATGCCTGTTATATTCCTCCATGAAAAAAACAAAAAGAAATTTATCCCATATGCTTTCTAGTGCTACCACACCCTTATCTGATACACAAGGGTGGGCATATTCTGGAAGCTTGCATATTTCGGGAAATTACAACGTGTTTACAAGGGTATTTGTGAAAATATAGAGGTAATATCTCTAATGCACTTGTATACAATAGATTTTAACTCTCTTCTCACTTCTTTTAAATCTGTCGAGTCTGGCATGAGTTACAAAGTCACGAATTTGAAACAAATGCGTACAGGTGTTCTTGCAAAGTAAGAAGAAAAAAGTTTCTTTTGACCAAATAGTAATCCGAGTGAGTGGGGCTGAGTAAGAGGACAGACATCTCCAATGGCAAGTGCTCGCATCATGGGGGCAATGGAAAAAAAGTTTTGCTGCTCAAAGTAAGCCTGAAGCAATTTTTTGGCCTTACTGTTACCAGTGTATCATGCCCTTGGCCCCATGGAGAAAAGCCTCAACAGTAAAAGAACCCTGAGCATTTGCTCAACAAGAAAGAATTAAAACCAAGTAGAATTAGTGCTTACCTCTAAAAATTCTTAGGGGTAAGCCAAAGCCATGTCAGGCAAACATTGGTGCGCAGGTATACCCAAAACATCTTCTACAATGCCACAATACCAGTGCTTATACAGTTCATATAGATATCCCCTGGTTATATTTAGCACACTAAGCTACAGATACTTGTCAACATGGTGAAAGTATGCAAATTTTTTCCTCTCTCTTCATTTAGAAAATGCAAAAGAAACCAAAACCAGCAATACATGTGAGCCCCCACTCTTTTGTGGTCTGCCCCTCAGGACTTGTATTAAACTCCCTTAATAAACACAAATAATTGTCTTTTTCTTTTCTCATTAAACAAAAAAAAAAAAAAAANAAAAAGAAAGGTGGGGGAAAGAGAGAGAAGGAAAATCAATTCAACTCAGGTTTTTCCACATCTTCATATCACTTCCCATCTCAACTGGCTGGAGCAGAATTTCAATTAACTGGTAGGAGTCCAAGAGAAGCCCGGCTGCCTCTGTTGCTCCCGGTCATGCCCCATAATTGTAGAGGGACCTGCATTTTTCAGCCAATGACACGGCTTACAAAAATAGATACACTGAGTTATTTGATAAAGGAACCAAAGCCTGTCACTCCTGTTCAAGTGCCAAACAACATGAGAGCGAGTGAGATTGTGTTCAGATCCCAAACTGGCCAGGCTTATTATCCCACAGAGCCATCTCGTGTTGGGGGGGAGGGTTGGGAGAGGCTGCAAAGAAAATTAAAAAGAAAAAAAAAGCGGGGGTGAGGGGGTGCAGGAAAGCAACATCACATGCAAGCCAGTCAATTTTCTCCTTTTTTTGGAGAAAATTTAAGTACCATGTTTCCAGCCTGTCACCTTTCCAGAAAGCTCTCCAGTGCGAGGCAGAAGTGGTATCTTTATGTCGTTCCTACACATCTTTTTTCAGAGAGGAGAAATGTTGGCAGGTATACATCCCCTCTTGTGTTCAAAAATAATCTTGAATCCCGAGTAAAATTCTTCTGAAGAACAATTGTTAAAGCACTGCTAAGAAATAAAAATAACTGCTAACAGCTCTCTGAACCAAAATTTTGGCCAAAGATGCCGGTAACTCCGTAGAGTTACAAAACCCAATCCCTTAATATATATTTTACTGGACAATTACTGGATCCCTTAAAAAAAAGGACTTTTATCAAAGAGAAAGAAGCACGTTCTTAACTAAGTGGCTGATAGAATTTCTTTGGTTCACAAGAAACAGTTGAATGAATGGTTGTACTTTTATTTACCCTTAGTAACAGCCACCAACATTGATCCCGGCATTTTTCTTCTTCTCTTCATTAGATTTACTTCTGAGCATCAGAAGTATTCAGGTCTATATCAATTCAAAGACAAATACTAAATGCTCCATAATGCTCAATATTTCCTGATTATATGAGTCATATAATATTACAAGCCCTATTTTCACAGAAATATGTTGCAGTGCGTGTCCTGTACAGCCCCATAAGCGAACGAGCCAGGTGGAGTGAGTCCTGTTGCAGTGGTACTTTACACTTACCATGATACAGGTGTGCCCCATACTTTACAGATTATAAAAAAAAGTGGAGGTCACTGTTTGAAGGTGCCCCTCCTAATGCACCAGTGTATTAGGTTAATATTTTCTACTTTATAATCAGGAAATTGTACCCATTTTTAAAGCTCGATTATTGAAAGAGCCAGTGAAAATAAAGTCATAATTATCGAGTGCAGACTTTCCACTTTCAAGGGCCCATGCAGGTCAGACAAAATGCATTCTGGTAAGAGTAAACTCAACCAACAACTCTCTGCAGATCTTGCAGGCCTGATCCCAAAGTCAGAGTTTATTTAGAGTCCAATCTGGATAAAGGTCTATTCCATTGTTTTTGAGATGTCAAATGCTGTTACTCAGAGTAACCCCAGACACCTGTTAGCTGCCTTTCCCACCACAGCCTGATCCAGCTTCCCCAGCAGGTATAAAAGGAGGGCAGCAGACCTGCTGCTGAAGCTGGTAGCACAACCTGAGCAGGCGACGGCAGGGTGATGCTGCTGCTCCCCCCTCAGCAATGCAAAGACATCCATGAAGACCTTGTTCAGGTGGGAACTGCAACAAGGAACCAAAGGGCAATTCCCAGCAGAAGCAACATAAAATATTCCTTGATCCCCATAAGCTTCAGATTTATTTGTATTTGGATAACAAAACAAATCCTTGCATCCATCCTGGAAAACTTATGCCATGCTCTTCCTTCTCAACAAAAATGTCACTATGCTGCCAAACAAGTAACGACTCAGAGCACTGGGATTAGTAACTCTTCAAATAAAATAATCTCTGCAAATAATCACCTCCCAGTTTCTCTCATCTTCCTTTCCTCAGTTCCTGCTCTTCCTCCTCCTAGTTACTTTTCTTATTATCTTATCCACATCTTAATTCCCCCTACTTTGCTCATTTCATTCCTCTCTGTCCTTTTTCCCCCTCTGCTTGCACGACTTCCACTCTGCCTGACCAATAATTTTAATTACGTCTGAATTACAGAAGTCTAATTTGAAAGCCCTTGATCAAATGCTCCATTCAGCAAACCACTTCCATTGAAAAAGAAACACAAACCCAGACCAAAATGCCGCGTACGGACATGAAAACGTGACCTCAGGCTTACAGACACACGGGCATTTGTGCTTGTTGGAAGTTCAAAGACTTGTGGGCTTCATTTATTAATAATATGGGTACAAAGCAAAAAGAAACACTCAGGACTACAGCCTGAAAGCCCATCCTGATAGGCGAATCTGAAGGCAATCATCAACACTATTATATTTTGACTTATCAAAAGGCTATTTAAACAATGAGATACAAGCCCTTTAAACAACGTAGACACTTGGACTTTGTAACAGGGGTTGCCGTAAAGATCAGGCTGGCTTTGATTTCCAAGTACTGCAAATATGGAAAATTTAAGTCTACCCTTTTAATTGGCACTCTGGGCAGTTTACTTAATCAGTTGAACACCTTCAATGAATGAAATTCCCATAGGAAAGAAGGTTTCATAATCTATTCACTAGGAGTCCCAGTTATTAGAATAAGAAATACTCTTAAAGTATTATAAAAATGTTCTGCCTTCCCGTCTCTGTAATACCCTCAAAACTCTCTCTGCTCAGTCTTGGCATATTTTAAACTGTCCAATGTTCAGGCCCTGAATTTAATGGGTTTCTGTCCAAAGACTGAAGAACTCACCCCATAAACCTAAATGCTGCATCTTTCAAATGGTATTAAAATGTTATATGTACAGGTTGAATCAAAATGAGATTCATCATCTTTTCTTAATTTTGCAGTGCTATATTTACACTTGCTATGGAGCACCTTCTTTGTGGCACGTTCAGCCCCTTAGCCCGCAGTCAGCCTTCTGTGTCAAGTTTTATATTAAGACATTTTTCAGGTAACTGTAGAGATTACTATCTGAGAGAATAAATAAACTAACTTCTTTTACCTGATCTTGTCAAACACCACAGCATGCTCCAAGGCATCTCTACCTGACCACCTCAAAAGCCTAAACAGAGTATTTGTAATTGCAAAAAACCTGAATTTTTTTATCTTGATAATAAAAAAGTACAAGAGGAAATTTTACTTGTACTTTGTTAAGAAAGACTGAATTTTATTTAGAATGGTTATGAGTCTAGAGAAGAGCCTAATGGGGAAAACTGGGGACTCTGTGTTTGAGAAATGAATGTGAACTAATGTGGCTTGTACAGCAGTAGTGAAATAAACTGAGTACTTCAGAAGAACAAATTTAATTACCTTGAATTTTCATCAGCCCATAAACCCAACAGTCTGGGAAAACAGAGTCACCCTGCATTGTTAACAGAGTATAAAGGTAAACCCATCACACAGTAGTTATTACAAACACAAAGCCAGTTGACTGAGCAATAGTTGCAGGCCAGCAGAAACCTTCTGTGGCACCCAAGCTTCTAAAAATAATTATCGCTGTTGTTATTAATAACAACATCAATGCAAGCAACTAGCACTAGGAAGGAATATCCACGATTCCATTGCATTACTGTACACAGTTTTCTCAAGGGCACATTTGTTGTCAACTGCTACCACAGCCCCAGATAAGATCATGGTGGAGGTTTTTCAAATTCATAAATATGAATATAGAAGTCTAAACCTGACTTTTATGCTGATTTTACTTTCATGAGATTCTGCTTTCAAACTGTATAGCTGTAGAGCAGTTTCACAGCGAGCACGCAGACAGCAGCAATATGGATTTGTCTGCACACAGTAGCTTCATCTCCAGCTTCCTGGTGCAATCTGCTAGGGAGTAGCACTCTAACAAAAAAAATCCACCAACACTTGGAACCCATAATGTTTTTATATTTTTAATAATGACGTCTGATGAGAAACCACAGCTGCTCTTCCATGCTAAGTGTCTATGGAAAGCTCCACATTGTGATTTCCAAGGGAGGGGGAAAAACAATAATCCTTCAGCTGTGCTGCACATCCATTTCAGAACGCAGCAGAAACCTCATACACTGTTTGCAGAAAACAACAAAAACACAGGTTTATGTCAGAGAGATGGAAAGTTTGATGGCTTCTTACAGGCTGTGTTAACAACCCCATTTGATTCTCTCTTGTATACCCATAAGAATCAAAGCAGTGCAGCAAACTGGCTTGTCAATGCAGATAAATATCTGCACAAAGGAGGCGGCTTGATGGTTAGTGTCTCGTTAGTCTGCCATAAGGACTGAACAGACTCAACAAATTTCCCCGATTTTTCTCCTTCTCTTTTCTTGGAAGAGTTGAGAGGAAAGAATAGAAATAAAATAATAAAAATACAAGGAGTTCAGATCACAAATGGTATGCATAACACCACAAGTAACTTCTTGTATCAGAGAGTACTTTCATCTGAAGAGTTCAAGGCACTGGAAGCAATAACCAACTTGCGACAGGCCTAATGTATTTTGCATCCCAAATGTGCTCCCGAACCTGGCTAGCTTGCTCTTTAGTTTTAAGCACAAATTTAATTTCCGCTAGAGATGCAGTGAATTACACTGATCTAATTTAAGCAACAGTGAACTTTATTAACCTCGTGGGATTGCCAAGTTTTTCAGCGCTTCCTTTTGGGACCGCACACTGGTGTGCTGAGTTCCCTAGAAGAATTTCCAGCAGCAGGAGGTGGTCATCTCCACTGAAAAGTTTTAAGATGTGTATGCACTTGACTATATATTCAGGTACCTATATTTGTGGGTATATACACACAATCTTACACGTGCACAGAGTTGTGTGTGCATGCAGTCTACAGGCTGCTTTTCGACAACTGAGCAGCCACTGGAGGAACAGCAAATGGACAACTATTGCACAGACTGTATTCTCTCTAGGGCACTCTGCAGTAGTGTGGCTAACTGCTACACAAGTATCATGGCAAGGATATGGCCCTGAAAGCCTCTGAAGGCCAAAGATACTCCATTTTTCTTGACTAACTTAAATGCTGAGCAGAGATCGTAACGTGGTTTTTGTGGTGTGAAATCCTGCCAGTTTGGGATTAGGTAGAAGTAACAAACATTATTTGAGTGAGGACTTCAAGGTGGAGTTGGACGCTGGTTTTCAAGGAGAAATGTTTTCCTCACTAATATCTTCTCTCCTGCCACAAGCTCTTTCCTGCGCCGAGAGGAAAGCGTGACAATTGCAATAATAAACAATTCCATATATGATGCATAACTGCTACTACCGGTAGTAATTTATTCCTGTAGTTGGGGGATGTTTTCTACATGTTCACATGGACAATTACTATTCGTTGTTTGTATTGCCACTGTGCTTATAACTGTGCTCATAGACCATGACCTACTGTCTTGTAAATGCTGAAGAAGTTCCAAACAAAAGGACAGTTCATGCCACGAGTAGCTTGCACAACGTAATACGGCTGTAAATTTGAGCTGGCATCAACAGCCATTGAAATAGCCTGACAATGAAACAACCAGGAACACAGAAATTGCCACACGGGCTCAAATCTAGTTTCATCTAGAACTATAAGCAGAATGTGATGTGTCAGCAGAAAATGCCAAGAAAACCCCTGCACTAGGCAGATTTGGGATAACCCATCCCCCAGGAAAGTGTCCTTGCAATGTCTCCTAGCAATTAAGGGTGCAAACTTAAAGCATCTAATTTCAGATCTTTTAGCAGTCTTCTTTTCAATAGATCATAACAACGCAGAATATTCTCCTTCGTATAAATCGCCAGACCTTTTCCTAAAACACATTAAATCCCGTAGCAACTTCCCAGAGCAAAGAAGTCCGCTACCTAATTGCACATGGGTGAAAAATTATTATTTATCAGCCATCTTTCTGTAATGTTTCCCTGTTCTTGTATCATGAGAAAGAGAGAAAAACTCCCTCTTCCCAAACTGCTTTCTCTATGCAAAATAATGAATTTTAGAGTCTTATCATGTTCTTTTTTATTCATCTCCTCTCGAAGGTAGCAATCCCAGTCTTTTCAATCTCCCTCATATGAGAGTTTTCCCATGCGCCTGATCATTCTTCTTGCCTCACTCTGAGCTCCTGGTAAATCTGTAATACCCTGTTTGAGATGGTGTCACCCACTTGATGAACCAGCATTATTTACATAATGGCATTACTGTATTTTCCATATTATTCTTTATTCTTTCCTCATGTTCCTAAAACTGTCTTTTGACTGATGCTGTGCAGCGAGCAGATGTTTTCAAGTAACCACAGGTATTGATGGCTGGGTTTCTTTTCTGAGTTGATGTAGTTATTCTATAGTACAGTTAGGCAAATAGTAAAATTTTTAGGCAGACAAGTAACAACACTTTTCCATCCCAGTTGTTATTACTATGCATTCATCTTCAATGAATTTCACATATCATTATGCATTAAGTCCTTTAGAAGTTTCCTACAGCCTCTGATCTAGATTTGACTAAATAATTTTACATCTGCCAATTTTCCCAGGGCTCATTCTTAAGATTAAAAAAAACAACCCAAAAAACAACAAAATAAAAAACCAGACATGCAACAGCTTCCTCGGGTTATCACCATGGCTTAACTCATGCCTGGAAATAAACCTTACAAAGGTGAGAAGGTGCAGGAGTGATCCTGCCAGTTTCTCTTGTGAAACTACCAACTAGGTGGGAAAAATTTATTACACAGGGAAGAATTATCTACATAGAACTGAACCCTCCACGCAAGCATCTGCCTAAACCTCCATCAGCTGAAATCATATTCAGCTACTACAAACTGGAGCTGAAATACAACTGATTAGAGGTAAACGTTGCCGTACCGTGCAAGAGACTATGGTCTACTGAAATCAGCATGCTGGATTTTACTTCAATTCCTTTTGTTATTATAACTCAGCAGACTGGAAATTCTTGAAAATAAAAGTATTCTGAATCTCTCCCAGTGAAGGAACATCCACGTATATGAGTTTGGTCCCATCTCTCATCACAAGCCAGTGCACTGTTCTCCAGCTTATTCCAGTTCCAGTCAAACAGCTGGGCCCTTAACACATGCATTACAGAACAAGGATAAACTGCAGCCAGCAATCCAGGGATCAAGTAGACAGAACAACCTGAACCCACATGGCACCATCAGCACATGCCACAGACAAGGTTCAGACCATGTTATATTCATGTCTGACTTATGAAGCAGTAGTGAAACAGCAATACTGAACATTAGCTACATTGTGTTCATATAACTGTAATTCCTTATGACTAAAAACCTGTATCAAACAATTTTTGCCAATTATTTTGAGGATTTTTTTCAGTACTTCTTTTCTCAGCTAACTCTTCTCTTTGATATATATGATCCCCACAAATTATCTCTTTGAAACAGGCTCACTTAATTTATTTAACAGCATCAAAGACTCTAATTAAAAAAAAAAGAAAAAAGAAAAGAGTTTTTTAGGACGACCGGTTTATTCCTCGGCCACGATCTTCATAGCTCAGTCTTTGCACTATGGAACTGTTAAGTCAGCCTGGAAGAAGAACAAGACTGGTCTACAGCTAAATTCCCAATGCTTCTCTTGAAAAGACTCCAAAATCTTCATTCTTAATTATTGCAAGAAACTAAGAAGTTGCTTTGACCTGGTGCCTCCAATGCCTCTTTCAGGAAATGCAGTGAATTTGTGGAGAATGCACAAATTCTGCAGGCACCAGAGCAAAACACACGCGCTTTGCACTCCACAGTACGTTATGGATAGGGAAGCCCTCTGGAGCCAGTATCACAGATCTCTGGATCAGCTGTGTTTCAGAGCTCCTGCAGACATCCAAACACAGTCCGTGGATGGAGGAGAAGCCCTCCAGAAGGATATTCACACGCCCTAACTGAACACCTAAAGTGGGATGTGAAAATCCTCCTTTGTGCCATACCTTTCCAAAGATACACAGTTGCAACTGGTCCTGAAATTCAGGTGGAATACTACAGCAAGAGGTTGTAAGGAATCACAATTTACCAGCATCTCATCTACAGAAAAAGGAAACCAGAACAATGCTGGTAGGTTACGCATAAATCTTACCAAGCCTAGTGAGGAATAACTTATAGGATCCTCTTGAGTTGTGGCTAAAATATTCATCTGAATCCAGAAAAATTATTTTACACACCTTTGCTTCTTCAAGCTGAGGGGAGGGGATAGAAAACACTGTTACCTTTAAAAGAGCTGTTCTTGGATCCCAAAATGCAGTGATGTTGTTATACTCTGATTTATGGTGAAAACATTTACATACCCTTAGCAATAACTTTCAACCCTCAATAACGGCTAAGTGACTAAAAGTAAATTTCTATTTATTTTTTTAAAAAACCAGGAACATTTGCACTTGCTACAAGATGACTTAATAACACAGAGTTCTGCCTCTCACGAATAAAGGCACGGTGCCCTCGTTCTTTGACCATTAAATATCTTCTGCGTGTCTGTGCCTCCCTGTACATATTAATACGTGAGTTCCAAGCTGCTGATTAAATTGCAGGCAAAAAATACCTAATAGTGTTTTTTAAAGATGATGATTTTAAATAGCTAAGGAGAAATTAACTTTCCACTCAAGATTTCAACTTGTTGACTCAAACGAATCAATACGTATCATTTCCAATCTTCACGTTATTGTGTGCTAGAAAAGTTAGCGCTGAGCTGCAGAATTAGGTCACTTGCATTAGATCTTCTAATTAACCAGTTCTTCCTTTAAGAGAGCACTTGCTCGGCTTTCAAGACTACTCCAGCATTTTGTCAATAGAGTTCAGAACAGGGCTAATGATTACCATTAAAGAAAGCCCAGAGTGATTTTAAGAACTTATCTTCCTGTATTTTGTTCTTTTTAGCCAACTGTGGGATCCTGGAGTAAAGGCATTTCAGACAACTGCTGAAGTTTAGAAAAAAAAATAAATAATAAAGGAAAGAGGTGGGGGAGGGAGCAAAAGGAAAATTTTCTGCAAGTGGAAAAGATAAGCTACTTCAACACAAAATAGTCCCCTCCAATTTAGGTTGATGATAGAAAAACCACACATCTCCCGACACACTATTAATATATTTTTATGATGCATTAGTCTTTGGGGGGGAAGCATAAAACCAAAATTAATACATAGGCAATATAATTTTCCTTGTACTGTTTTCTTGCTTTGATTCCCAACCTTTGTAGTTTATTCCATTGTAACAAAATTCTTCCTAAATTCTTTGACTGCAGGGTGCTTGCTGTAACTATACTTGAGCTTTCCTGCGCTTGTGTACATCATTGCTGAAATGGCCTTCAGTGCTCTGCCTCATCCCCTCCTGACAGAGTGTCTTCAGCCAAACCACTGTCTCCTTTGCCAATCCAACTCAATATCTACCTTAAACTCTGGAGGACACTTCCTCTCTGATTTTCAGTTTCTTAAACCCTCCTGACAGGTGCTCATACCCAGTCCTGACTGATTTCAGAGATGCTGAATGTGGCTGTGTGCTCTGTACACATCACTATTTCTTATGAGATGCTACGCTTATTTGCAACATCCCTTTTTCCTTTGTTGCTGTAGGGTTTTTTTAATATAAACAACTAGGTGAGAAAAATACTAAACCCTACCACTTCTAAAGAAATCTGCATTACTCAGCCACGTGCACCACCACAAGAAGAGCAGGGGGTCCAATACCAATATATTACCCTTCCTCCACAACACTCATCAGGACACGTTCCCAGTGGCCACCAGTGAGGACACCTGCCCACCCTTGGGTTTTTCCCATTTTTTCCCAGCCCTGAGGACCACGGGGATCTGTGCTATGCTCTGCTGGGAAGCCCAGCTTCAGTGCATATTCCTGCTATCACAAGTGGTTGGTGGTAAAGATTTCAAATCTGTCTGTGCTTTTCACATGCTTTTACGGTGTAAAAGGGGGCCTTCAGGTCAAATACGGGACCAACATGTCCAAAAATATATTGCTTCAGCTTACTGCTCCGTTTAGTGTGCTCAGTTCATGTTCCAGTAGTTGAATTCTCCAGTTAACTACTTTGTTTGCTTTTTTAATAAATCTTTTTGAATTCTGTTATCTCCTCGTAGCGCTATCTCAGTTACTGAGAGTTTTTCCTTTACACTTTTACATAAGGCTACTCCTCCTCCCTGCTGCCTTCCTCTTTGATCTCTTCTCAGAAGTTAGAAATTATTGACCGCGCGCGCTGTGTTGATTTTCCTGCTTGCCATTTGAACGAATTATCATCGTTATGCAATTCCTCTAGAAACAGTCAAGTTTGAGGGTGAAGCTTGTCCGGACAGCTAAAGAGGCCAACGACCCCTTTTTGGTGTTGTCTACTAGGCACCCTTGAATCAAGTTTTGCGCATGATGGAAAGGTAAATTGCAAAACTCCAAGGCTGATGATCTAAAATGCAACAAGATAGTGGGCAAAAGCTTGCCAAAAATCAATGGGAAACTCCTGCTGTTTTTAACCCTCACCCATTTCGGTACTCGGTGAGGAATTCCTGTATGACTTGGCATCCAGGTTATGTTAATAAAGGAAATATTGCTCAATTTACTATAAATTAGTAATGGGCCAAAGTAGGCAGCTGGGCTACATCCACTGATTTCAATGTGTAGGAATCTCTTAGGAGAAGCCATTTCCATGTAGGCCCTTTGCTTTTCATGTGACTGAGAACCAAATTTAAAGGAAATTATGTTATCAATATTTTAGGGGATATACTCCTTTTTAATAAGATTTGTAAGACACAGGTTTGGCCCTAGATTAAAAATAAAACATGTCAACTTGTTATTCCCATTCCAATTTTGGCCAGTGTAATTTAAAAATTAAAATCACAATAAAGTATACCGTGAAAAATTCATTAATCTGCTTTTACATAATTTGGGACTTTTTTTTTCCCGCCCCAGTATGGACATGGCTGTTACTGACAACAAACAGCAATCCTCAACTATTTTCACAGATTTCCTGTGGATGTCTAGATTATAATTTTAAAATTGTGATTACTGGGACAATGCTCTGAGAGGGTTTACAAACAAGGATGCCTAAACTTAGCAAAAGAGGCATTCAGCATCCAGAGAAAGTCCTCTGCCAGAATTCATGAGGTTCCTTCAACAGATATTTCCAACCTGGTTGTATGTCAACAGTTTGAGAGCAGCAGTGTCAAGAGCAGCAGCGCAGCTTCTAATGTCCACATTGTCACACTGTTTTTAATTTAAAAGCAAAGAGCCATGCTACCCTTTAAGATACAATTAAAAGAGCAAATATGATTTGATTTATTAAAAGCTACTAATAAGCAAAGCTGGCCAGCTGGGCTCAATCTATAAGGGGGGGAATGATGGATGAATTGATGGATTCATAGTTCACCTGACAACTAATCCCCGCAGCAGCTACGGTGGTGGGTCTGTGGGAAGTGGTGCAATTGGGCACAAATCATCATCCTCATTGTCGTCATTTGAACGTCCATGGCAGCTTTCAGTCCTCTATCTCGCACATCTTTGCAGATGCTTAATTAAGCCTCATGATATCCCCTCAAGGGAAGTCAATATTAGTTTACCTATAGGTAAACTGAGATACAGCAATGCGCAACTTGCTCAAGGTCACAGAGTGGGCCAGTGGCAAAGCCATGAATAAAACTCTCTAAATTGGACCCCAGCAGCCTGATTTAATTATGAAATGGTGTTCGCCTTCTGTTACCAGTTCCACACTGGAAATAGAGGTGGCAGATGCTTTTGGGAAGGAAGCAAAAGGTGGCAAAAGCAAGAAGTAACAAAGAAGCAAAAGAAATCCCCAACAATATAGAACCTATGCTCCAAAAAAATCAATCGGAAAATCACTCTCTAAATGTGGAAACAAGTCTACTGGGCATCTTTTGTTGAATAAATAAAATAGTTTCCTTTACTGAGGGGAGAATTCCATCATTTTACTTGCTCCCTAAACTACCACTCTCTCAACAACTAATTAATGTTAGTGGCTAGATAAGTAAACTAAACCATTGTGGTAGCATTTCTCAGATGTTTTGCATGTATGCAGACGGTGAAAAAAACCAGATGGAGAATACTATAATGAATTGAAATGTTCTATTTAAAAACTGTTTGTCAGCTGTAGTTAAGTTGACAGTGTCATCATGGCAACAAATGACAACAGTTCACATGTTGTGCCTCCGCACTCGAGCCTGCTTCTCGGAGCCGAGCTCTTGGAAACTGGAAGTTCTCAGCAGCCCAGTGAGTGGAACAACAAAAAAGCCATTGCTACCTCAGTCTTCTACTGCACTCGGACTGGAAGGAGAAAGGTCAACAGAGCACTTGGGCTTATAACAAACTGATGGTTACCTCTACTATGTTGCACCAGATTAAAAAAATAAATAAACCAATCTACATAAGCAGAACCTTACAAAGCGACATCACGGTTCAAGGTGCTGATAATGGGCTAATGTTTTTCAGCTCAAGGTCACTGGCTGAAGTCAAGATTTTTCTTGACGTAACTCAAAGTCATTACAACCTCCTTCTCAAATCCTGGTCTATGAAAAATGCACTTCTGGTCCCTCTGCAGTCCCCAGTGGACTAGAGCCCAGGAATATTTAAAAAGTAAACATAATTTTAGCTGGCACCGCTTGGCACCTTTGCTGATTTTCTCAGGGAGGAGTGAGTGGGCACTGACATGGTGCTTCCTGAGCATCCCAGTACAGATCACCCAGTTTGGGAGGTGCCTGGCCAGGCTCTGCTTCTGGACTCAGTCCACTCCCATTGCAGTACAGGGGCTCCAGCCCTTAGTGCTGCCACTCTGATACTCCCCACCAATTTGCTTTGAGTTCTGGGGATTTTGTTGTCTATCCATAAAAGGAAAAAAAAAATATACATTTTCATACTCAAAACGTATTGCCCGAATACAAAGGCAGTGAATCTGCAGAGGAGGAAAGAGCAAGTAATTTTACAAGGTGATAAAGAATCAAACCCTTGAATCCTTTGTCTGATTAAACTTCAACCCCTGTTGAAGCCCAAGTGGGGATCTTGCATCACCCATTCGTAATTATGATTACACTACTATTCATTGTAGACAGTAATAACATTTGCCAGGCCTAAGATTTCTGTCATCTTCTCACAGGGCTTTTGAAACTAAGTCATGCTGCTAAAATAGCCTGCAATTCTTAACTACTCCAGATTAATTTAAATGGATTTGCATTACATTTCCTTTACTTGTATTAGTTATGGCTATGCACAGTCAAAAACAGTAATTAATAAAGAGAAAAAAATGCAAAAGACTGATTTTTCTTTACATCACCGGTAACTGGCTTGAATCTAATAGGACTAATACTTGCGTAAAAGAGTGGAAAATGATAGGCAAATACATCTCAAACACTCTGCTTGCTCTTAATTATTCCACTTTTTTAGGAGAGGTGAGAAAAATGTCTGCAGAACTGCCTACTCAATAGAGCATGAATAATGAAAATATCTCTACACAGCTTGCAACCTCCTATAACGATGGCTGTACGAAAAGAGTACATTATTAAACATTGTGGCAAATGCATAGGACAATTATATCTCAGTTCCTTATTTTGCTAGATTTATGTATTTAGTTAGTTGTGATCATAGTTATTTGCAATACCTGCGGGTGCAGAATTGTTCTTTCTATTGTCTCAGTTTTTACACACGGAAGGATAGAGACTGTCACGAGGGAAAAATCAGACACTGGTTTTAGCAGCAAGGACTTGATTTATTATTGCTTCAAACAAGTTTCATGCATTAAAGATCCCTGTACAGAACATGACATGTTCTTTCTTTAAAAACAGCTACACACTTTAGGACAAGTGACATGATCCAAATGGTCTCGACTGACGTTGATGGCTATTCTAATGCAGCACAGAATGTCTCCCTGACTCAACGCGTTTAACATTTCTTCAAACAGAGAGGAGAAGAATAAAGGGAAAAAATACTTAGTTAAAATGAAATCTCTGTTCCGCAAAAATTCAGTTTTCATCTCGCTTTCAGTATTGACTGCTATCCCTTAGGCTAAAGAAAGCATTTCTACAAACAGACACATACACACACAACCCCCTTTATTCAGATGTGAATTTCAGCATTTGATAATCATCTGTTGAGGGTCATATCTGAAATCTGCTGATCTGAAGGGAAAACATTCCCTCATCTTCACTCGCCTTTAGATCGGGTACATACAGATGTGTTAATTACAGGAAATAAACTGCCAAGTAACACCACTGAAGCAAAACCACAAGTAGATGTTTTCACCGGGAGAAAAAGGGAGCAAAGAAAGAGGAAGACTGAACTGAAGGGACACAATGGTATCACACAGGGTACTGACAACATAGTGTCTTCAAGTGCTGTAACACAATTTATCTAAAGGAAATCCTAAAGCACTTCATATAGAACACCTAAGCACAGTTTTAGATTTTAACAAGGCTGAAATATTTTACAGTTAAGAACCTCCAAAAAGGCAACTAATTATACAAATCTGAAAAAAAGAAAAAAAAAGCTAGTTTATTGTTTTACTCCCTTGCAAACATATGGATGACATGAACCTTTTTTGGTTTGTTTGTCATTTGTTGGTGCAGGTTTTTTGTTTATTTTTTGAGGCAGTGAGGAGGGAGTGGTGGCAGTGGTGTGGTTTTTTTCTCCTCTTTTCTCCTCTGTATGAAAGACTCTTCTTTTCCTTATAAGACAAGCTATTGTCCATTACACAAAAGATTTTGTGAAGTTTCTTTTGGATCCCACCAAAGCAATGTGAAGGGTGACTGTAAACTCAGAGAAAGTCTCATCTGAAATGTTCCTTTCCCAAGGGACAAAACATCAGCCACAACATCATCAATTCAGCTCACACATTGGAACAACATGAGGACAGCAGCAATTATGTTATTCTGGATTTAAACGGACAGAACAACCCTCCACTCCTGAGGTTCCAAGGAATTATAGACAACTTAAATACCCCTTCTTCCTTCATCATTTGCCAACTTCTCTCCTGCTTTCCTCCCACATTCTCAGTCTTGTTAAGACCTTCTCAAGGCTCTGATTTCCTTTCTCACCCACACATCAAGTCCTTGCAGACATGAGAGGTTCCACGCACGCACTCCAGATACAACAACTGCTCCTTTAAGTCCACACCTCCGCTTCTTAATGCCCAGAAAAATAAACTATCTAAGAAACCAGCAGGCCAGAGTGTCAGTCACCACCTAAGAACTGCCATGCCAAGCTATGCTGAATTACGTACACCAAAGCAAGGAGATGGCCCATTGACCAAAGCAGTCATTTTCAGCTCTCATCTCAGCTCTTCAGTGCCCAGGTGACCACCATGGCAGAGAGACCAACATCAGCCTCTACTCAGACACCTGGCCAGCAAGGGCTGCAAAGAAACAAAAGGCTCTGCTACATACCCACTCGCCAGGGAAGAAATTCCAGTGAATTAAGCAATTATGTCACCAACCCCCTCACCATATGTAATGGCAAGCCACAACATACCAGACCATTTCAAATTACAAGAGATTTTTACCTTGATTTTATTCCATCCCCGCACACACAGCCTTTGCTAAGCAACATATCCTAAAAAAAGGATATCCTAATCACAAGAATGAAAGCACTTAAACAGCACTTTCAGTATCACCCCAGCATGTCTCTTTTATTCACTTAAAACTCCCCAAAAAGTCCAACTACTATTTCCCACCTTTAAGTGATCAAATCTGTTTCACAAGACGCTGTGATAAAGCTCAGCAGAAGAGCTGCTACATCCTGGCTGCTGTTTTGTGTGCTTTCAGTGTTAGTTTTGATCCCCATGTAGCAATTGCACATTGATGATTTCTCAAATCTTCCATTTTGCATTATGGTCTGTGCCTATTTCTCCTTAGGTTCATCGCTATCTTAAGCTAGGAATGGAAAGACTACTTGTCCAAGAAGTGAAGAGGTACCAGACTAACTTACTGTCTTCTAGCATTCCTCTGAACGGACTCTTAAAGATTTCCCAGAATGTTTTGGGGTGAATGACTGAGTTGACTGTTTCACAGCATTTACCTGTGGTTTTAGGAAAAGGAATGAAGACAGTGTAGGTACACAAGAGCAGTACCTTTGAGAATAAGCTCGAACACCCTGCACGTAACTCCAGCAGATTTTCTACAGTTCAATGTATTTTCACACAACAGAACGCTGAGATTGCAGGTAGAGGTGTGAAAGCATAACCAAAGGGACCATAACCAAAATGGAAGACCAATGTGCAACCTTCAGCCTTTCCTGCACACAGCCAGTGCTGTCTTCCCAAGTGAAAAATGTGGGTATCCAATTCCCCTCCTAAGTCACAACAGGTGGGTTTCCTCTGACTAGATGAGTGTGATGCCACCAAAGTTCAGTGTCTCTTTAAAGCTGAGAGAAAGAGGCAGGTACTGGAAGTGTTGAATTTCTCCCTTCTAAAGTAGCCCTCTGAAACAAAGGAGATGAATCGCACCCTAGAAGGCCGTTTCTCTCCACCAGCTATAAAGAGAGTCGAGGATGTGGAGCTCGGATATAGAAGTTTACACTAGAGATGTCTAAACTTAGATGAAATGAATCTCATCGTAGGAGTTTTTCCAAGGACTTGAAAGAGGAGGGGATTTCATCAAAGAGCTATTTCAAGATAACTGTCATAGTCAAAAAAAGGAAATAATTCACTTAGCTATGGCCGGCTTTAAGTTGGGCTCATTTCTCCTTAGGAAAATTGGTTTAAACACCCCATTCAGAGTTATTTCACTCTATCTGTTTGCAACAACACACTAAGTGGGTCAGTACAGAAGATGAATCTGAGGAATTTTCCTCTTTGTTCTTGATTTTACAAGTGAGTGACTCTCGGGTCCCATTCACAGTCCCTTAATCTGCCTGTCTCTCCAGCAGTCCCTTCCTAAAAGCAAACAGACCTCACTGGGACTTCAACAATTACACATATTTTTAATTATCATAAACCTTGCATCAAGGAATCTAGAATATCACATATTAATATTTTTCTTCTAACTTTCTTTTTCCTTCTGCTGCTCCCTGGCATACATCCAAAAAGGTTCTAGTGGTACAAACTGTCTTTTTGCTTTTCCTACTTTTTCAAAGGAAGGCAAAGAAAAAAGGTCATTCCCCAGTTTGCATTTCTTGTTGAGCCTCATTAAGCTTTCAGAAAACCTTTTCATTAACTATAGTGTGTCCGCTCAGTTTGGTGAGGCACACTGTGAACATTAAGTTGAAGGTCCTGCACACAACTGTCCAGGTGCTGTTGGTGATTTTAGATAAAACCACACAGACTGGGGACCAAAGGCGCAGAGGAAGGCAAAGCACCTCCATAAAAAATGCAAAGGGTGGGGTTTTTCTTGTAAGAAGTGGTTTAAACATAGCTGAAGATATTCATACAGGTGTGGTTAGGCTCTAACTGCCCTGGATTATACTGACATTTATTAATACAATTTAAAGGCTTCAGGTAATAGGCTTGAACTCTTTTGGCGTTATACAGGGTGTATAAGAGATTGACATACCAGCACAACAAACACTCTCAACTTTTCCATTTCCTTTCTTGACATTTCTCTTTGACCACTGTCAGGCTAACATTTGCATCTCGAGAGAAAGAAATAAAATAAAATAAAATAAAATAAAAAATCATACATGGCAAAGGATCCTCCACTTACTTCCCTCTTGTTATTCTCTTTCTGTTACTCTGTCCCTGTCACTGGAAGGCAGCGGCCAAAGAGGCCAGGAAGGTGCATTTCTGTGTGCAGCTGAAATGTTGCTTTGTGCTGCCAACAAGTCATGATCAACATTACAGTCAATACAGTTCAGACTAGAAGACAAAGACTGGACAGACAAACCGAGAAGTGTGCTCATTCACAAACTTTCTTGCCTACCCTGATCCTCTTCCACCCCTCTTCTCATTTCTCTGGCAGGCAAATATTAACACACTCAATGCCAGGTATGAATTTGTGAAGGAAGAAGAGCTATTTATCTGACACACACGCAAGACAAGAGAAACAGGCACGAGAAGAGAATGGCAGAAGAGAGGATTGAAAAGTAATAAGGGAAATAGCCAAGACGAGGAAAGAGCTCACGTGTTCAAAGCAATAAGGATTCATTATGCTGAAGTTACAGGTAAACTTCAATAGCTCAGCACTGTTCTGACAGTGTAAGAGAAACAAACACAGGCACATAACCAGCCAAAACAGGGATAGGTTTTTTTCTGTATCATCAGAGTCATGTAGAATAACTGGAGAAACCAGAAAAATCTGACATATCAATTCGATGCAGAAAAAATGAATTAATATGCAGTAACAGTATCTGAAAAAATGGCCCCAAGCACAATTCAAGGCCCACTTCTTGGCTGACTAGTTGTTTCGTTTCCTGTATACAGCCAGAATTTCTAATTTTTAACAACATCCATTAAGTCCTAGTTTGAGGAAGCAACAGAAGTCCAGTGGGTCAGATTTCACTTGTGTTTGCACAAATCCAAAGTACCCCACTAATATTTAAAACCAAAGACAAATAAACAAAAAATCCCAAAAATAAAATAGAAGTTTGCAATTTTAACCAAGACCCTGCCCTACTCCTCTATTCCCAACATGAGTGAAATAGGATTGAAAATCAATGAAAGTGACATATATTCCGCATTTATGACTGCATCCAACAGAATTTAAAAGTTTTCCCTGGCTTTGGCAGCAACAAACCTGTTTTAGATGCATCAGCAGGCTGGGATACTTCACCTAATGTCCAATACTATAGGTGTGAATACTCATGAAATAGAACATCTGTTTATTCACAAGGCAAAAATTATATAATTGTGCCACTGACCTTGGTGGATTCACCTCCCTTCAGGTTTCCAGTGAACTCAGATAAGTTGTTCTTTGGCCAAGAATATTGCATCAGCCTCAGCATAAAGTTTTTCTGGGACCTTAGAAACTGTGAAGTCATGGCAGAACAACACCTAGGTGATTTATTTTTTTATGCGGTTTAAGAAAAGTATAACTGAATCTCTGCTTCTTGCCTGCAGTCTGTTTACTGGTGAAAATTACAGCAACTGACACAGACACAAACTAACACCATGACAAGGCTAAGCTTTAAGGTCACAGGTCACAGGAACATTCTGAGTTGGAAGGGACCCACAAGGATCATCAAGCCCAACCCTTAAGTGACTGACCCATATGGGGAACCCATAACCTGGGTGTTATTAGCACCGTGCTCCAACCAGCTGAGCTGAGCTCATTTAGGTAAATAAGTTGGAGCACTCTGAAGTCCTTAGGAATAAATCTCCTATTCCATGTATTTATGACACCTTCAAAGCATTCTACACTTTGGGGGGAGAAAAAAAAAGATTAAAAATATTGAAGTGTTCTGTGCAGAAATTAGCCTTTCATTCCTTTTGGCCAGCTACAAATTGTCAGGGTGTTCAAACCCCAGACACTGCACCAATCCCCAAAGACTAGATGACATTCATCAAATAATTTCCTAATGAAATGTATTAGAAACCACTTAGAAAAAAACAGATCTGTCTAATTTCCCAGAACAGACTAGAGGCTTAATTTTGTTCACAGCTACACTGGAGTAATTCTAGAATAACTTAATTAATGACATTGAATTACTCAAATTCTCACAGCAGCATATCTGGAAGGTGAATTTGGTTGTGGGGACAACAGATTATGAGGACTCAAGGTGCAAGCTTCAAGCCCCAAATATCCATCTCACTTAGAAGTGCTGCCTTGCTTCCTCAGCACCGTGCTGGGGTTTGGACAGAGACCACCAGAACAGATTTCTTCCTGTAATTTGTTGGGTTTGTGGGTATCACGTATGAATATCCATCTACAGACAGAGAGTAGCCCTGAAGTTGCTGCAAAGTACAGCAGTGCCGAGATGGAGGAGAAGTCAGCCCAAAGAGTCTCAAAAGGCATCTTGGCAGCTGTTTTCCCAGCAAAAGGAGCAGGGCACAGCTTGCAGTCCAGCCCACGTGTTAAATGAGCTCCCAGTGCACTGTCATTGTTATTAGCCAGGGGTAGATGGAAGGCTTCTAAGGGGACAAGCTTTTATAATACGCTGCTGAATTAAAAACCAACCACCAATAAAGTAGCATTTGCAAAAAAACCAGAGAGACAGAAAATTTCAAGAAAAATCATCTCTCTCCTTCCTTGTACAGAGAAAACAAAACCTTCCATACATCATCACCAGACCAGGAGTAATCAGACACATTTGTTTTTTAAAGGACATTTTCCTTTTAGGAAAGATGTTTATCGATCAGTTAAAACAAAATCATGAGAGATGTCTATCAGTTGGAAAGGACAAACATATGCAGTATCGTTTCTGCCAATCTGTCTGAAAAAGGAGTGAAAAACAATAGATGTATTTAAATTTGTAGAAGCTTAGATATAATCATTTTTTTTGTAGCATCATATAGTCTTTTGTCTTTGGAACACAATAGAAAAAACCTGCAATTCCAGTGTTAAAGGCAGGTCCCACAATACGGAACTGATTTTGAATCCAGTCTGTCCTACATTTCATATGCACATTTGGGTCATAAAAATCTCATTTATATATCCTGTTCCCCTATTCTTGGCCATCTCCCTGTTATAACATGACTGTATAAACCAATATACACAACCCATTTGTAAGACCTATGCCAGGAAATACTCTATGGGTCTCAAGAGATCCTTTATTGTTCATGTCTTGTCCTATAGATTTGGAAGTTAAGGTCTTTGTTCTATTCAGAAGGTCTGTTGACTAAATAGATTTCTAAAGCTATTCTACTGCTATTTTAAGGGAACCCCAAGCCCGCTAAACCTTGTTTTTCTCTCCCACCTAGAAGCTGATCAGCAGGTCTTTACCTTTGGAGAAGTGCAGAGGGCAAAACCATGTGCAAGAGCAAACTAGGAAGCATAAAAAAGGCTAATTATTTTCCATTAAAAGAGGTGATGACAGCTCCTTAGAACAAGGGCCAGAATACTCTGTAATAGTCATTTATTTAGCTGTAGTGCTAAAATGGCCAAATTCTGCTACAAATTTTTTTCCACATTTGGACTGGAATAAAATGCTAAATTATTGCACAGGAACAAGATGGGAAACCAACCTTATCTCCCCAAATGCATCAGGTCATCAATCTATAACCCATATTAGAGGAAATATCAGCAAAATAAGCAAAAGAAAAAAAAAAAAGCTAGCCTTTATCTTCTTCACAGAAGCAGAATTTGTATTACTGCAA
The DNA here is from genome assembly GCA_013398855.1 of Mohoua ochrocephala. Classification (NCBI taxonomy): domain Eukaryota; kingdom Metazoa; phylum Chordata; class Aves; order Passeriformes; family Acanthizidae; genus Mohoua; species Mohoua ochrocephala. The sequence goes on from VZTA01020421.1 coordinate 139,720, forward strand.
CTGGAGCACAGGTTTAAATACAATATCCTGAGGGGACTTAAGGTCTTCTTCCTAATGTAGATTACAGTCTAATGCAGAGATCACCTTGTGGGTGCTTTGCTCCTCTTTTAAAGCCACAGATGCCATTTCTCTTCGCTTTCACAATCATTAGGCTGGAGCAGCTACAGCAAGTGCTCATTTGGAAGCACTTTATTAGGAAACCTGGTAGGGTACTGTTATCTACCATTTCATGCAGCCCAGCAGTGGGAAATGAGATCTTCCAGCAGCAGGATACCTACCAGCTACCCACGGCCCACGCTGCAGAACTTCCCAGATCATATGATGAAAACCCCTGGACAAGTCAGTGGTCCAAGCTGTTTCTGTCTCTCCTAGCTTTCTTGTCTCTCTTAGGCACACCTACAAACTCATTTTCCAACTCCCATTTTCTCCCTATATTAAAAGCTTATTTTCCATACAAGACTAATAGTTTCCTCTGTACATGCAGATTATACACCCACAAAAAAACCCCCCCACAAACAGAAGTACATAGGGGGTTGCAATACAGGTATATATGCAAGCTAATAAAAGCAGTCAGAGGTGGAAAAACAAGGGACACAATGAAACACTTTCTGACACAGGTGCTTGCCCAGCCAGGAACCCATTAGCACCTTGTCACAAAAGCCCCTAAGCACACAAAAATATAAATTTGAAAGTCATAAAAACCAATGGACATACACAATTAAGTGACCAATGAAAACCTGTCATCTTCTCTCCCTCTCTGGAATACAGCCAGAAACAACTGGTGGGAAGGAGAAGAAATTTGGAAATACCTCAGCCCGAACTTTTAATGTTTACTGGCAGGAAGGAAAAGTTTTAAAAAAAAAAAAAAAAAGACAATATGCAGCAAAAGGGTGGGAGAGAGGAGAGAGTGATTTGCAGCAATATCTCCATTAATTTTATGAGACTTACAAAATCTGAAGCCTGGTAGTGACTACTGATTTTGTAGGCTCTAGGGGCAAATATACTGAGCATCTCCTTGCTTTTCCATATAGAGCAAGCTGCAAAGTGTCTGCCAGAGAACCAATGTCTCTACTTCCACTGTCCCAGCTTTCCCCAGCTCACTTCACCTGCTGTGGCTACAGCTACCATTGTCCAACTGTGTTTTCTGTACCTCGGTTTTCCTGCTCCTCCACTTCAGTTGCTGCTCAACAAATCCCAAGACTCCTACCTTCAAATCCAAAGCTTCACCATGGCATGAAAACTACTTAGGTCTTGGCTGTCAAACTTGACACGTAGTGAGCTTAATGCTTTAGTCTAACTAAAACTCGGCTCTGCTGGGCTTCTCGAGTCAAACTTCTCTGGTCATGGCTCCTAATCTTTGTCTTCAATATCCATTCCAAATCTGTTTAAAACTTGTTTATCCTTTCTAGGATTCTACTACTAGGAGTCCACCCATTTGTAACTTCACACCGTAAGCCTTTAATTAAAAAAGAAAAAAGCCTGCATGAGAAATCAACACACCCACTCTTACCAACACACCTCTCCCCACCCTGTTTGCCTTGATTATACTTACTTAGGTGGGAAACTGTTAATTATCACCAATTATAGAGCAACTCTGTCCTTGCTGTACAACCCCACCATATTAAAGACTGCATAAATACTGTAAAATAAGATGGTCCTTGATGTAAAGAGCTTTTGGCAATTTGGTCCTGGAGAGGACTCTCCGGGTTATTTGCTGCCCAAGACACCTCTCTGGAATCCCTTTGCTGTTCCCCGTACAACAAACAGAGGAAAAACCTCAAAAGAAAACAGGCATCTGAAAGTAAATGTCAAACATACTTAGAACACTTTTTGACACAGATTTTAAAATAAAAGGTTGGACCTGTGATTTTCATAGGATCCACAGTTTCTCCCCCTACACTGTTCATTGCACAGTCACTGCAAAGCACAAAAAGACTTGGAAAACAGATCTGACAGGCACTTGGAAATACCCCTGTTTTCAGGGCTTAAGAGAATTAAGGGCCTGACTCTTCCACTAGCACAAATCAGAAATAAATGCAGAGAGTCACCTGACATTATGCTGCTGTAAAACACGTACGCAGCCGGGATGTTGTGCTTGCTTCAGTGGAATAACTCCAGTGACACGTGCGGATTGACATGCAAATAAACCTCTTGAAATTGCACCAAGAGAGGTGGAGAGAGAAAGACAATCTTGATTAAAATTTTTTGAAGGACACTACTATGAGGTGCTTAGTTATGATCAGCTCAACATAAATTATCATATAACCCATTTTCAATGAGAATGTAATATGAGCTAAATTTTACACTGATTTATAGCTTATGAAAGCTTCGCTGAAAACCCTGCTCGCTTCACAAGTCCAGGTCAGTGCAGAATTAAAGTTTGTTTTCTTTCATTAAACAGCTACGATTGCACGTTAGGGGTGGAAGGTCATAGAAACAGCAAGAAGAGGACTTTAAAAAAAAAAAAAATCATCCCATGTAAGGAAAAGATTAATCTCCTGTGCAAAGCCCTCAACCTGTGCTCAGTTTGTCCTGAATCTACTGCAATGATGCCATCGTTTCAAAGATGATGATGTCGATTTTGACAAGAAACATGATAATAAAAGTTATGCCTCAAGTCTCTGTCTTATATTCACAGATTCTCGATTCCTCTTTTCAGACAAAAAGCCCCTACCTGCATCAAGTCCCCATTTAGTTTGGCAATCTGCAAAGAGCAGGTGGTGGCCTACCTTGGACAGCAATGACAGATGTTTTTTCTCTTCCTTTCCTAACCTGCTTCAGAAGTGCTGTGAAATCTCCTGCTAAAAATCACACAGACTCTAGCAGAGTCCACGTTCTGGTCATTGTTGCAGTGTACAGCCAGAGAAACAGCAGAAAGTTTGATTTATTTGACTAGTGTAAATGAGATCAGAGTCAAAGCTCAGAGCTGAGACTGTAAAACAAGACCAACTTGCAAAATTGGTTATTACAAGGCTGTCCCATACAAAAAAAACAGTTGCACATGGGGATTTGGATATTTGAAGAGATTTGGGGTTTGACTGTAGATTTGGGGTTTTTAAAATTATTATTGCATGTCATTAATCTGTTCAGACATTATCTCCCTTTAATTTTCCTTGTTGCTTTTAATAGTCTATTTCAGGATATCGGCAAAGTATCTCTCTTCTTTCGTATTAGCTCCGCTCATGCAATCCTTACAGCTCAAAGACTTGTGTGATTTATAGCTCTGCCAGCAATTCCTATTTAAAAACTATTCCTCTTTTATCTCTTTTTACCCTGTCCCTGATTTTCCTCAACTTGCTGTGCAGAATACCACTGCCTGTGCCTTCACGCAACCCAAAACTTTGCAAATTTATTTCTTACCATTCCTTTTCCATTTGAAGATGGTCCTGTCCACTTTGACTGGATAACAGCCAAGCAATTTAAAAGCACCATCCTACATCCTAGCTGAGTGCCCACTGTTGAGGTAAGCCAAAAGCAGCCATTTGGTGCCTTTGAACGAGCTCGACACCTTTGCAGGATGGTATCAATGTGTTCCAGCTTGCTAAGCTACGTTTCGCCCATGCCCCTGTTTCTCAGTCAGAAGTCAGCAATACCTTCTAGTCTTGGATTTTAAGGAAACAGAGAAAGGTATTTAAACAAGATCACACAGGACATGTCACCGAGCAGGCAGTGCAGGTTCCTTAATGCAAACCTCCCAGGCGAGCACTGGAAGTGTAAGTTATATTCTCAAAATTATTCTGTCATCCCCTTGACAATTTAATTTTTTTTTTTTTTTTAATACCTCCAGTGCTTCTAGGCTGTGTTTAGGTAGCCATGTCTTCTCAATATCTCATTCAGGTGCAGCACAGAAAAGTCTAACAAACCTGGGCTGGCAGCCAAGCTTGCCAGTGACTGACGCTCGCTTAACTGAGCAAAGATTTGCCCTGCTCCAAGCAGGAACCTGACTACAGAAGGACCAGCAGTGACAGCGAGGGTGCAGGCTTGCATCCTAACAGCACCGGCTCCAGCTTGTGCTCAGGCAAGTGGAACCAGCACTTAAGCTGAATGCTAAAAGGCTCCAATCTTCTGCTTCTTTCCAATTCACCTCCTGTATCAGCCCAGGACTTTTTAGTAAGAGCGGCACATTAGGGTAGTTACATCGCTAATCCGGGCATAATTTTAATCTCAGTGAAAGGTGGTTTAAATGGTGAAGGAGAGGGAAAGTAAAGGGAGGCATGGGAGAGAGGAGGTGGAGAAGAATGAATCGCTTAGAATACGTTTTAAAAAATATATTCTTGCCAGTAAATGATAGAAATAAATCAGTAGTATGAAGTCACTGGTAGCTGGATCTAAAACAGAGTTTATGACCATTTGCTAAGGGGCCAACATAAAGCATAAGCAAAACTAATAAAAATAGAGCTTCCATGAGCAAATAGAATGTTCAGCTGTTAGAACAAAGTCTTTGATTTAAACGAAATTACGCTTCTCCAAAGACAGGCTACAGGCAAATTTATCAAAATCTCTGCCCCAAAGGTTTTACTGTCTGACCAGTCAATGACTGGGGTGGGTGTGTGAGGGGGAGTAACAGAAGCAAAGATGTCCAAGTGAAGTCTGTATCCAGACTTGCCTAAATTTCCTCGCCTCACTTCAAAAGAAATGTCTGGTCTTCCATGGAGAGCAACTGAAGAATTACAGCTTTTACATAAGCAACTCAACGATTAAGGATTGTCCCCCGATCTCGCTCTCTTTTTTGTTTTTGTTTGTTTGTTTTTAATCTACTTGTTTTTAAGTGATGAAAGATTTTGTTGAACGGAGGTAATTACAAAAGGTAAAACGCTCTGATGGTACAGGTGGACCACAGACCTGTAGAAGAAAAGGCAGAGTTGGTCTCACACATATGATTTCATCAGCATTCACACAGTTTTGGAATCCAGTGTCTAATGCTTTTCAGTCTTTGAAAAGTTGCTGACTATGACCCTGTTTACCAAACACACTAGCAATGGACTGGTCAAAGAACACATTTTTACATATCCAGTGGCCTGATGCTGGGTTTGACATGCAAGAAGCACTGTACCAAGCTGCGAACAGCAATGAAGTTAGCCCAGCCTGTGGACTGAGATAACCCCTTAAAATTTTCATCTCTTAAAACTTTGGTTTCCATTTCAATTAGGTCACAAGCGAAATTCATTTGGTCATGTCAATCGACAGATGACATAGCTTGATCATAAAAAATCATCAGAGAGCCAAGTACAATTGGTAATCTCAACAGCGGGCAAAGATGCTCTAAATTAGAAACGCGTGGGTGGGTTATGTATCTCTACTATCTGTTTCCAGTAATCCACCCACTACGCAGTATTTTTTTCCCCCATACATTATACTTAAGTAAATATAAAAGTGAAAATAAAAATAGCCCAACTGAGGTATCCTAAGAAATAAACATTAGTGGGAATGAGCAGGAAAAGCAAGAACAAAAGTAAAGCCTTCTCAAAGAAACATCTTACAGTCCATAAACATAGAATCATCGCATCATTGAGATTGGAAGATTGAGTCCGACCATAAACCCAGCAAGCACCAAGTCCACCACTGAGACACATCCCTCAGTGCCACAACATAGAAAAGATCCTGTGGCCGGATCTCTGCTTCATCTTTCAGGAGACACGAAACAGAAGATCACCAAAAACTTTGTCACCATTAGTATTGAAATGGCTTTTTTTTTCTTCCCCCCTTCCTCTCTCAGGGATTTTTTGAACATGGATCTTATAATTGAAAGCCAGTGGATTAAGCATAACACATCAAACCACTGTTAACACCCAGTCTCCCGCAAGGCTGAATCCTAACAACTCTGTTTTCTGCCTACAGTATGTGCAAGCAAGTGGAACCACCACATGCACTGCATGCTAAAGGCCACAGCCTTTGTCTTCTCCAAGTTCTGTCTATTTCAGAGGCTAACATGCTGCAATTAGTCTAATTAATGTGAAACAATGAGCTGTGTTACCACTTATCAAATTGATTGTTCCCCTATCAAAACAAAACAGGCTGGCTTTTTGATGTAATTTCAAGAGATGATTTGAAATGTCATGTTGCTGCAAGCCAATTACCTTATGACTGGAGTCACGGTCAACAGAATACATAATTAGCACGAGTTTGGGAAGGCTGCTTACTGCTAGTATGCTAATTAACTGTCTTTTGTCATAAAACAAAAAGGTTGTAGCTAGGGTTGTGAAATAGGTCTTTTTTATTTACATTTCTTTGTGCTTATCAACGTGAGGCATGACAATGCAAAAGAATGAAAAATTTTAATTCCGCTACTTGAAATTAACAGTGAGCCGCAAGGTCGGGCGCAGCGACGGACCGCGAGCGGCGCTCAGCTCTGCCGCGCGCGGCGCACGGGCTGCACCCCCTGCCCAGGACAGGCCAAAATCCAGCATCCGGTGAGTCTCACACCAAAGAGCCACCAAGCAGCACCCAGGGAATAACTAACAGGCATGTGATGGGTTCCAGATGCTCCTTTCCGTAAAGGAGGAGAGGAGCAGCGACACCCGAGTGTGCCGACTGCCGTCCCACCACGCCTCTTCAAAAGCACCCTCCAGAAAGCTGAAAACACAGAACTATAAACAAGTGGCATTATTACTTCTGCTTCAGCGTGGTGCTCACAGAACGCTTAACAAGGGCGCGCAGGATAGCAAACGAACCCTGCCCGTAAGTAAAAAGCTTCATAACTCAGCTGCTGCCACCTCCTCTCCGTCGCCTCATTTGTGTGATAAATTCTGTATTCCTCAGGCGTTCGTTAAAGATCTGATCCTGCACGGCGCTGGGTGCCCTCTATACCTATAGGTTTCAGCGGAAGCTGAGGAGCTCATTACTTTGCAAGATAAAGATCTACCAGAAAGAATCCAAACTTAAAAGCTGGCTGTCAGCAGCTCCCACTCTGCCCTCCCTCATCCCAGCGCCGCTCCACGCGCCATCACACAAGGGAAACGGAGGGCAGAAATTAGCTTAGTGAATCATCGCTAATTCCTACCAATTTAAATTCTGGTTTTCTTTTTCCTGCCTATAATTCAGCACTTTATTTAAGGTTTTGCTTGGCCTGAGCGAGTCCCGAGAGCAAGGTCTGGAACTGCTGGAAGTTTTAATGATGTTGTTTCGCTAACAGCTGCTGACTTACGAATCCTCCTATTTGTCGTAAAAACGATTTTGTTTCTCTGTGCATGCTTGGTTTGAACCACTATAGAGATAATTCTCGTGCTTCTTGATAGCCCTTAAAAGCGAGAGAGACGTGCAAATCACCCTCTTATAGAGAGGAGAAATTAAGTGTTCAAAACCTAGATCAAAAAGTTGTCAAGCCGGCCTTTTCTGAAGACTTCATTTAAATTCAAACCCAGTCTACTCCAGGTTTGCACAAAGAGTCGTAAAGTTTCAAGTCCAGAAATCACATAGAGTGGATCACCCTTAAAATCATGATAGGAAATCAGTAGGCACTCCTAAATTATTTTCCTGATTTCTCTTTCAATCCAAGTGAAACTCAAAGTGTAACGAAATAAGGTATGCATGCAGGGAGGCCAAATTTTTATCTCACATGATGAAACCTATAACGAACAGGAAAACACTAATTTCTTCTGGTGCTGTCATTTACTAGAATCAACATCATCCTTCCTGTCTTTATTCAGCAGAGAAAACAAAGCTAATCCCAATTTCTAAAGAGCTGGCTAATAAAGGAGTCAAGGGATCATTAGTCTAATTAACTCATTCCTGTTTTCAGTTTACATTTCATTATGCTATTACACTCTTTGAAATGTCAATTTTTAAATACCATAGAAAACTGTTTAACATATAGACATTATGTTCAACAAATCTAGAGACATATAGAACAGTTACTCAATATTAGCAACTTAATAGTATCCTGGTATGCAGCTAAATGTCTCCCAGCCAAAGCATTGTTGTAAACTTCATTTATTGATATAAAAATCAGGGAAGTATTTCAGTGACCCTTGGCCCCTTCCTTAATGGCAGTGCTTTTACTACCTGAGTATTTCATGACAGTCAGGTAGATGTCCTTGCATCCCCTTTTGGTAATCGGACCATTTTATTCTGAACAAAAATAAACCAGCATCCGAAGCTACAACTTCCTGCCAGGTTTCTTTTTTTTCTTCTTTTTATTGGGCGTCTTTCTATAGCTTAACATAATGAGTCACTTACTGCACTTTAAGTCAATTTTTAAATTGATTTAATGAGTCATCAAGTCATTTACTGTCTTTTAAGTCAATTTTTAAATAAACACAACTTCTGTTGAATTGATGGTAACTTCTGTAATCAGCTGTTTGGAAACAATCAACCTCAGTTAACAGCACGGGCTTTACTGCTAAGCTTGCAGAGGCAAGTACAAGTTTCATAAAACAATTAAATTAATGATATAGGTGAAATATTACATAATGATACGTGCGTGCACACAAAAGCAAGTAGGAAGGAAGCAAGCCTGTAAGCACACACACACACCAACAGGCATTTGTCTGTCTGTACCTCTGAACATCTCACGAGCACTGGCTTCCTTCCTACCGGGAGCATACAGCTCTTGCTGAGCATTCAAGGCAGCAAACCACTAAATGTATGGAACGCTACACACGACTTGCCCCCCCACATCTCTTGAATTGCTCACACGTTTAAATTAGACATATGTCACAAACTCTTGGAGCACAGCCTGAAAGGATGAAGACGTTTTGCCAGTGGGCTTCTTCACGCTGAAATAGCCACAGGAGTTTGGGATACCTGACCAACTAAGATGGGCACAACTGGCACTATCTCCTTGGTTTTCCCTTTTCTATATGATCCTTATCTATGAGTGAGCCTTTTCTGGAGTGTCTGAGATCCATCAAACCCCTTTTTAAAACCTTCTGATATCACGTGGACCGTACTTACAGCAGAAAGCTCACTAGCTAATTGCCTGGTTATTTTAATTTCAGAGATCTGGAATTTTGTCTTCTGAATAGCCAGGACCCTGCCGAGACCTCTACAGCACCTGCTCAACACCCTCGAATTGTGCCAGTGTGCTGATATAAGTACAGCTCTTCTGGGCTGTAGGCACTACAGAAAGGATGAGAAGTTAGTGTTAATATCCACCTGTTCAGTCTACTGCAGGGAAAAAAGTCATTGCTGATTCCAGGCAAACAGAACGTGAGAGTAGATGTGCCACTGGCTGAGGGAAACCACACAGCTACTCACGGTCACTGGTTTTTGTAGCTGTCCTTGCTAGGTCCTTCTACCCTTGTGGAAGGAGCAAGGGTGCAGCTTTGTGCACAGAAGTTTGGGAAGTCTGTCTGAGAATAGGAGGTTGCATCAGAAATCTCTCACCCGGTGAGACACACGACTGCACCTCTGGATGAGACGGAGATTAAGAGATGTTTATCAGAACTTGAAACCGAGGGGAAACTTGAGCAGTGGCAGCCATATGTTATAGAATCCATGCAATGTGTTTTTGGGATCATAGCATGGGGATCCCAGATTCGCAGGAAGCAAAGAGAATGCTACCATTCCCCTTTTTGTCACCAACAATAACATGCTTGAGGAAAAGAAGTGCCTTTAAAAAGATGTAAAGGAAGACCATGAGTGCAGTACGTGAATAACTTTAATGGCTTAACAAGGATTAAACCACATCCATTAATTAACGTATTTTGAGAAGGTTAATGAAAAATAACATATCTATCTGTCCAAAACATAATACATATATCTTTAATATCATCTCTGCTTTAGGAGGATTGAATCCAGATAGGAACTGTGACTAACAAGGTACCTGATAATGCTCCTGCAATAAGAGGTGAGCATTAGCTCTCATTAATTCATGTTCTTAGTGTAACTTGGCTCCATGGGCTACCCCGATGTGATCTAACAGGATGTGGCATGCCAGAATGCATCACAACATGTTTGGAATTGTAAAAGCACACGGACCCTCAACAACTAAACTTCCCTGCAGCCCCTGGTATGGAGTTCAGCATTCCTGATCAGGCACTGTCTCAGCTTCATTATCAGCATGTTATACCTCCCACTGCTTGTTCAATGAGTATTTTTTCTCTTCTGTTTTCTAAACCAGCCAAAGGAGGTCAATGCACCTTAATTTAAAAACAAAAGCGCAGTATGATGCTTAAAACTTTGACTTACTGGGATCTTTTATTCTCTTCCCCTCCACGTGTTTCTACCTGGTATCACCCAAATCTAGCATTGCCGAGAGAAGACCGAGACGATTAGCGGACACACACAGTTAGTTTAGCAAATCCCTTAAAAAAAAATAAAATAATTGGACTTGAAAGAAGCCTGAAACATTAGAGCAAAAGCGAGTACAAAAGAAGGAGCTGTGGCATCGTACGCCCCGTCTAACAAGGTATTGAGCACCAAAGCCCAGGGGACTCTCGGTACTCTCGCTGTGAAGATTAGACAAGAGCACTCGCGCAGGACACAGCAGGAATATGAAGGGACATGAAGTGAGCAATCCCAGCAGACAGCCTGTTGAAATGTCAGTCAGGCACTCTGCCTCCACCACCTTTCACAGAGCTAAACATCTCTTTATGTCAGAACAAATTGGGCAATCCTCAAATCTTTTTTTCCTCTCCCCTGACTTCAATGCGGCGCCGAGCGCCGGGAAGGAGCGCGGGAGGAGAGCGGGAGGGAGCGCGTACAGACAGTTCACTTCAGTTCACATGAAAGCGCCCTGACACACTACAAGACTGAATACTGATATTGGCAACTCTTACAATCTTATCAGAGAGGCAGGAGCAGCAGCAGCCGCTGTGCTGCAGACCTTCCCCCTTTCCAATTACACCGGGTGGCTGTTCCTTTCCCAAGCATCCCGCAATGTCCTTTGAAAGTAAACTCCTGGGCTTGATCAAAGGCCACAAAAGCAAACACGGTGTTTCTGTATTTATGAGCATATTTACTTCTGTCATCTTTTTCTTGTTTTCACTCCTACCTTCCCTCACCAGTCCATTAAGGAAGTCTAATTTTAACCAACACCCGGCACAGTGCTCAAATGCAGACTGGTGAGTAACCACAATCTTATTTTAAATTATTTGGTTTCACTTACGAAATTCTGTGCAGGGTATTTGGTTGGGGTTTTTGACTAAAAAGCATAGACGGAAGTTATTTTTGCAGGAGAACAACAATACGGAAACCTTTCCACTGACTTCTGTGAATGTTAGAGAGGTCTTAGTATGACTGTATAGAGACCATGAATTAACGCGATTGATTTTTTAAAATTTGATTCAGCACATGAAAACATTGCTTTAAAAATAATCAGCCAATTTTCATTCTTGGAAAAAAAAAACATATAAAACCAGAAAACTTAACCCAGCCAAGACATGATGAACTCAGTGAAAGTGCCTCCAAGAACATCAAGATTAGGCTGCTAACTCCACACTTACATTATAAAGATTCCGAATAATAAAATTTCTTCTAAAGTACCTGTCTGAGCACACCCCAAACAACAGACACAGCCCAAAAATCCCTCCCCTGACAAATAAACCTATGGTTTTAAAAAAAGGAAAGTGAATATTCAACAAGAAAACATAAATAATTGGCCACTGGCATGCCTGGCCACCTACTCCTTCGATCAGAGGCTTATTGTAAGCATGATCATTTGTACAGAATGATCAATTTCTAAGACTTAATTATGGCTATTTTCTAAAAGCTGCCTAACATTTCTTATATTAATTGATTACAGTTAAAGATCAGGTGCATTTCACTACAATTTTAAGTTTCTGTTTATGATATTCAGGTGGGTAAATGCCTCTGTGTATGGAAGAGACATCACCAGACCATTTACTGCCCATTACCGCCAAGAAAAGAAGCCCATACTGGAACAAACTGTGCAGCATTTCTGGCATTCGTTAAAGGAAGAAAGCTTTATAAGAAAAAAGAAATACCACTGATTTTTACAGGTGTTTAATAAAGATAAGCTGAAAAAAGGGTTCCTATTTTAAGCTTGGTGATAGCTAAAAATGCATTCAAATACGTTCAAAAGCAATCTGAAGTCTCCTAAAAATGGGTGTTTAAAAGTATTCAAGAAAACAGTAAAAATGCAAATATTTGTCACATTATTGTAGGATATGGGACAAAAATGCTCATAAATTCAAAGAACCCTGCTGAGGCAAACTGCATTTCATTTAAATATGACATTATTTGGGAGTCATTAAAACAAAAATAATGTTTATCGGTTGCATTGTAAAGGTTACTGTGAGAAAACAGCCAAAGTTTGCCCGTACTCGAATGAGTGGTGAAAGGGACTGTGAGCATAACACCCTTAATTTCAATTGTTGTAGTTGTGCTGTGGGAAATAAAAAGACTTAATGTAATTGATGATTCACTACTACAGAAATACTACAGTAAAAATAATGAGGATGCATCAGTATTTTCAAGACTCTTGGTCTGATATTCTAACGTACTTCGTACGCATTACAATGAGACAAATTAAGAAAGAAAAAATAACAAGGGTGCCAATAGCGACTGCTGACTTTTCACTCAGAAATGTCTTAAATCCCAAGAAAAGCGTATACAGTGCCTTGTGATTGCTACAAAATACATTCAACAGCTGTCATCTCTCCATTCAAAGATCTTTCCTGATTTTTTATTACCAAACCCACGTAACGGGACACTTAGGCTACACAGAAGTAGGCTAATAAGTCGGGTTTAATACTAAGAGCCTAAATCTCATTATTAAAAGCATCCAGCCTTGCTGAAGAGAGATGGCTTCTAGCTACAGCCATGAAGAGCCTTCTGCAACCCAAATTAAAAAAAACTTCTGTTTGCATGGACTTGCACAGGCCTGTCTATACTCCTAAAAAACAGACTGAAATAATACTAAAAGACCCCCAAAACCCTAGAGTTGCCATTTTGAACCGTAAACCATTCCCTGCAGTCATTCTGAACCATTAATTGCTGGTTATTTGTACATGGAAATCAAGATGTAGATGCATGCAGATCCCTTGATTACGCAGACATTCAGTCAGTGGCTTTACTACTGTGAGTAGTTTTTGGTGAAGCAATCAAATTAAGCATCCCATTAAATATCTGATGTAGGTAAATCAGGTCTTAAAATTTGATCCATCTTGCATTCCTCCATCTCTCAGATTTGATTGTATTTGTGAAAATCAATCATGCACTTGCCTTAGTCCTGCCTTAATTCTGTCAATGAATTTAAACACATCACATACAGCACTTTTATGTGGTTTGAATTCAGCTATGAAGACCCATTAGGGTTCCGAGTTAAAATAATTCTGCACTGCACCCCGCTAAACAGCGGCCTGCCTGGACTGCCCGTGAACTGGTCCCACTTCCAACCCATTTTTGTGTGTTTCCTTCCAACGTGACTTGAGCCACGTGGTCCGAGGGGACAGGGAGAAGGGCTGGGATGTGACACTGTCTCTTACAACTGCTCACACGCTGCAGTTAAGCAGATGCTTATTTACAACGCCCTGCAGCAGCCTGTACCTAACACAGCTTCCTGAAGCTATTAAAAGTGGACACACAATAACTGCAAGCAGAATTTGGCTTATTGTCTCCACAGATTTGTGCTAATATACCAGTGTCTCAAGACATCACTTCATTTTCATAACAAGGAGGAGATTTAATTTCTGCGGATTTCTATAAAAAGCAATTTGGAAACTTCTCAACAATGATATTGCTTCCCATAAATGCCAAATTGGTAAAAACATCATAAGAGGAAAACACAGCACACTGACAATATAATTTTTTCTAACTTAAGTACCAGCATTATTCAAAGACATTATACTGCTAAGTATCCAAATAATTCATTCATTTTAAGGATCGAAAGCATAATATTATTTTGTTAAATTAAGCTCCCGCTTTCCCAAATCCCTCTTTTCCACTTAAACTGTGGAAATAAAGGCAACTGAAAACACATCTGCGTGCAAGGCTTTTCTTTTCAGTTTTCAGGGGTTGCTCTGTTCTGGTTGGGGTGTGCGCTTCCCTTTTTGCTGATTACCAAAACCCAAAAGTAACTGCAATAGTAATTGTAAATCCCTGCTTTGGATGATAAAACGAGCCTCAAGTATCATCATCTCGTTCCCACCTTCCCATACTTGCAGGAAGGAGGAGGTTGGTGAGGGAAACTATCATTTACCTCTAACTTATTGGGACTGCTGTAATACAGTCTCTCCAGCCAAAATGGAACTGTAACAACTGAAAGTGACTGTTCGAAATGATATCAAAGTTTCTGACTATGCTAGCTTGGGGTGGGGGGCAGGGGACAGATAGCCCGGTTTTAAGCATAACCTATTAATTGATGAACATCAGGACTTTCTGGTCATTTAACAGTCTCTATAAATGAAGACTTGATAACAGTTATTGATCTCAGTTTTCCTGGAAGAGGATCCCTGGGCTCAGCAGTGAGCAGTTTTGCTTCTCTTAGTTCATAAATACAAGAATAGGGCTATTGCTCAAATGCCACCCTAACTGCCGAAAATGAAATAAAAGTAGATTTCACTGCAGTGTGGAAAGCAATACAGGTGTATTTCCACAGGGGTTTTTTTTGAGCAGATAGCTCAAGGTTAATATAATCTCAAATTTCCTTATGGGAAATACGGAATTGCCACAGCTGACCCCTGCTATCATTTGAAAATATTTTCTTCATGAAAGCCTCCTCAAACCATAGAAGTATATAAGTTACTGTTCTTATTTATTTATTGATCTTCCTTGTGCTACCATGGAACTGGAATACCTCTGAACAGTAATGAATTCAGCCTAACAACACATAAAATGGGACCACGAGCATTTCTGCTGCCCAGGCAAGAAGCTGAGCCAGGGAATAGGAAGTGTTGGGCTGTTGTACCTGCAGCACAACTGTGTCACAAGAAACAGCTGGAAATGGCCATTGTCTCTTCTGTCTTATTCTTTTGTCATTAAAGGCTTTTCCCCATTTTCCTTCTTTCTAGCTGTTTCTCCCTAAAACTCTGCTACAGGCTCATCAAATCAAAAGCTGATTTCTAAAACTTTCTGTGGAGCTGCCAGAAGCACCTCCATCACCGACAATATATTATCACAGGATTTAAACAGAGAAAATTAATCCCCTCCCTCTTTCCACCTTCCCTTCCCCAAAATGAGAAAAACGATCTCTCCATCTCCAGACCCCCAGGTCAGATTAAGCCCAGATGTCGAAGGAGAGACCTAGAAAGAGGTGCACATCCCTTCCAACGAGGATTTAAGGAGAAGCTGCACGAGTAGATGAACTGTTGAACTCAGTCCTCTGTCTTAAAAATACATTTCATTGGGATTGTTAATGCACAATATGAGTACCCAAAAGATGCCACAGAATGCTGAAATATGAATTAAGGACGTATTGCCATCTCCAGCAAAATAATAAAAGTAGAGAGATTAAGAGGCAAGCATATCTTTTTGAATTGTAGAATAGGTTTATAGGTCTTCTAATAACAACTTTTACTCAAACCTTACATAAATAGGCTTATATGATACAAATATTATGTGGGCTATGTGGAAACTACAAGGTCCCTAATCATGTTTAGGGATTACTTGACAGAACAGAGACATTTCATTCCTATTGGACCTAGGGATTACAGCAAAGAAACATCTAATATTCCATTTTTTAATTTCATGCATTTTTTATTTACTTTTAATGATGCTGTATATATTCATCATCCTGAAATATTAAAACAGTATGAAAAAAGTAATAAATTGGTGGAAAATTTAGGGAATGGGAATGCAACAGCACGCAAATCATACACTATCAAGTGCTTGATACACATTTAAAATTACTGTCTAGTACAGCAAAGCCAAATTCCTGGCAGATTTCTGAAGCGCAAAGTCACAATAAGAAGATCAGCAGAACAGACTGAAATAATAGAATATTCATCCCCCTAATCCATATGCAATTCTTTAGGGCTTTTTTTTAACAATGCATATGAGGTCTGACTGTATTCAGGATTTAAATAAGTTGTCTCTCTCTCTCTCTCTCCCTCACACACACACACACACTCTCTCTCTGTATTTTTGTAAAAAAAAAAGTATATACAGTTATCATTTCTGCTCTACTGCACCCACATTGACAAGGTTAGCACATCTCCTCACACCTCAGATGAAACAATAGCATTTTAAACAACAAAAGTGTTAAAAGAAATACATTTATTCATACCATTGAAACCTCCTGCAACAGCTGTGTTGAAAGGAAGGGGTCCAGTTGCCTGGAAAAGGGATTTTTTTTGTTTAATATTTTTAACTCTTTCCTACATGATTCTGAATAATTACTGGTTAATTTAAAGCAATACCACATGTAGTTACTGGCAATAAAATTTTGAGATCAGTATTAATTGTTTGAGATCATGCCTTTCTCTCCAGACAGATGTAATTTTAGATCTGGTATTGTATAAAGGGACAGAGACCTAGAGACAAGCAAATCATCACTCAAAAGACAGATGCTGATGATAAGGATGGTACATGTACGAAATGTGCTTGAGGACGGGAGATGGGGAGGTGGAGTATAAAACTTCCTTTGCCATGATTGAGATAACCAAATTACTTTCGACCAGTGCAAAGGCACAACTGAGCTATAGATGCTCCTCCAAACAGGGGTATGAAGAAATTCATCCCCTATCATACAGACGTGCAAAGCCTGATCCTTAGATCAAGCAGGTTTTGCACAGGCTTAACTCTCCGATTAGGCTGCGAAAAACCAACACCACGGATTCATTTTATTAGTGATATAAAATGAAGATATAAAATGAATGTACCCAAACATGAGACATTTGCACCAGTAATGCATGTGTGGACTTGCTAAACAAAGGTGCCCACATGTGATAATTATGATGGCCACATGCAGAAGCAGCTTTCACAACCATCATGACAGTTCTTGTCACAACTCTGTTAGTGAGGCGAAGGAGCACTAGGACAGGTGATGGTACATGAAAAGCCATCTGGTAAGTGAGAAAGAGCAGCCACATCCTGAATACCCAAATGTAGCCACAGGCTATTTGTAGTAACAGGTCTCGTGAGAAATGGCCTGGGGTGTAGATTGCTGCCGAGCATTCACCAGGACTTTGGGTTCCTACCTGGTGTGGGACATGCTGGTCCAATCCCCTTGAAATCGTGCTTGTGTGTTATTAGTCAGACTGTGATATCAGTTGACATTGCTACTCACATTGCAAGGTTACTTTTTTAATTCAATACAGGCTAAACAAGCAATGTAAAAACATATTTAATGAACGATTTCCTTTTTGCTAAGGAACCTACTTACCTGCCCTTGCTATGACACCCATCTACACTGAGAGAGTCCAAACTTACTGGTGCTTATTGTTTACAGGTATCTAATTATTACTGATAGACTGGGGGAAAAAAACCCCTAAGCATACTGAAATCAGCAGAAGTGGTCCCACAACAGGGCTAGAATACATCCAAGCTGTGTGTATGTTTTGCAGGCACATAAGCAAAAGAATAAGCACTCTTAGAA
Organism: Mohoua ochrocephala; assembly: GCA_013398855.1. Taxonomy (NCBI): domain Eukaryota; kingdom Metazoa; phylum Chordata; class Aves; order Passeriformes; family Acanthizidae; genus Mohoua; species Mohoua ochrocephala. The sequence continues at coordinate 157,157 of VZTA01020421.1, forward strand.
ATTCTTTGATCTGCACTAGTCAGAAAAGTGTGAAGTTGTACAAGGAAATAAAAGACAAATGAACACAAAACTTCTGCTAGAAAATATGACCAGGATCTCTGTTAACAGAGCAGGATCTAATAATGCACACTGAACTTAGGAGAGAAAGCCTGATAGATGCCCTGCAGAGCTGCACTGGACCGAATCTGAAAGGCACAGGTGGCAGCAGCTTTGATGCAAATGTACCACGCTTTTAAAAGACAGGGCAATTAAGTAAAAGTACGAAGTACCATCTCATTTTGGGAGGGAGAGCAAAAAAAGGCCACAGAAGGAAGCTGGGATTTATTGAAGAGGAATACAGATCACGCAGTGAAAATTAGGGTATGCCTGAAATACATCAGTGCTACTCTCCCTTTTGCCATCCTTTATTTTACAGGACATAACAGAGATCTATATGAGTTTCTATTTTAGTGAAGACAACAACAGTTTGTGACAGTGAAGGCCAGAAAAGAGCAGCAAAGCTTTTGCCCAAATTCTATACTTTGTTCCAAAGCAGAGCGCTATTAAATCTTTTCTGCAAGTGTTTGCAAATGCAATAAACACTTTTTAATGTGCACAAAGAATATTTTGTTTCCTTGTACAGATTCAGAGAAGTCGATCAGCCACATTCTTTAGAAAGCTTCTAAGCAAGCAATGCAAGACATACATTTGGAATATGAAAGTTTAATCCTACTCATTAAAACATGACAAACTTATAATTAATTGAGAATGGAGTCAATAATGAGAACATCCTTCAACGTAATGATGTTGGTACTATCAGCTTGTAATATGGGAATACGCTGTAGAAAGTGAAGTATAATATGGAAAAATTACAAGTCAGTTTAAAAAAAGAACAGCCTGAAAGTTTTGCCTTAGGTAGAATCTTTAAAACGCAAATTTCAAATCCACAAAAGTTACATTTTCTCAGTCTTCAAATGCGATAATACATTATGTTGTTTTCCTGTGATGAGGAATAATTCAAGGTCTTACATTGTCTGATTAATCTCTCAACCAATATTTAGAAAAGGTTTCTCTTTGAGCTAATCAAACTTGACAAAAGCAATCTTCAAACTATGCCACATTCACTGATTTGTAAGATATCTCAAACTTGTGTTTTATTAAATGCAGTTTAAATTAGCAACAGCTCTAAATTCACCTGCTCATGATACCCCCTGAATCTCGCCAACAGTACATAAGGTAGGCAAAAAGACTGCACATGCAGATTAAAATTGTTAGGACAAGCTGCCTTTTTTTTTTATTTTTAATGAAGGATGCAGTTTTAGTTTTAAGATAGCACTCAGCTACATCCCTGTTGCTCACACTACATTGCATTTTGGGGAATAGCTGCTGATGGCATTCAGTTTACTTTTTCCTGGAGATAACTGCCCTGATCTTACTGGATAAGGTCTCCCCAGTGATCCCTCCAAATAATGCTTATTTCTTTATCCACAGAAAAAGGCTAACCTTCAATATACAATCTTATGACATTCTTAGGCTTTCAGCATCAAACAGCATCACTGAGTTTAAGGACATCACTCCAGAAGAGCAACGTTATGATGAGAACAACTAGTAAGGAAGCACAACAACACTGCCTGGTAGGGATCACTGTGGGGAGGCACTTAAATCCCATCCAAGCCTTCACCTTCTCTCTAACAGTGTTGGTAGCCTCCTTTCATTCTGTGAGTGGCCATATGTGTGCAAACAGGATTTTCCCAGGGTTTGAGAATGTGCTTAAATTTGGTTGCCTGACTCTGAGCACTAAAAGAGATTCCTCAGTTAGCACAGCTGAGCAGGAGGGGAAAAAACTGTGGGAGAGATGTAAGTATTAATTCCCTACTGCAAATGTTCCAAGAGGAAATCTGGCCTCCAGCTTATTCGTCCTCCCAAGTCACACTTAAGTTCTGGATAAGTAACTTTCTGAGCTACTGACTCCCCTCTATTTGCTCCTCACGGTTGTGCGCAACCAAGAAACTGCATTTCTGGCAACGTCTATGATAAAATAACACAATGCCCCATTAACAAGGCCTCACGTGTGTTAGAAGTTGCAAGTGCAAATCTTTTTGGGACTCAAGGAAGGATATTCAAATATTGGGTAACACACTCTGACTGGGAAGACTATCAATAGTTTCTCAATTTGTTTATATAAATGGGCCGACACTTTTAAAAGCACTTCAGAGCACTTAACTAAAGCAAACAAGCACTTGAACTTTAAATATCTAGCAAGAGAAGTCATTGACAAGTATGACTTGACTTAGTAAATTCTAATGTCTTTGCAGCCTTTCATTCATACAGTCTCTTCATGAAGAGAAGCACCAGGCTCTCATCTCAACTTCAGCTCTGCTGTAAGATACAGAATGAGTGGGGTAAGGAACTGCCTAGTCCCCTTTTAATTCTTTTTGTCAAAGCAAACAGCTTCGCTGCTTCCTATACAGGGATCCTGGGTCCATAGAAGCCTTTATAAAGCAGCTTCTGACTTTGAAAACTTATTCACTCTCTCATTTGACCCTTGAAGCAGGATTATTTCATCTTATAAACCTTGTTTTCCTTGATATTCATGGTAGCTAAGCCTGGATTTGGGAATATAACATTTACCAAACACCATCCTACTAATTCCCAAAAGCTCTGGGAATAACTTTCTATACTCAGGACTAGGGTGCCTTTGGTAAGTGGTCTCATCATGGTGCCAGTGTCACATGCATTTTTTAGATCTTCATATTCATAACACACCCTTCCCTAGCTACTGCGCTCTACACAACCACACCGGTCATTTCCTGACCAAATTAGTGTGATCTGATCCACATACACTTCTCTGCTGATAAACCAGCACCCAAATGGGTAAGATGAAAGATTATTCTGGAGTTTTGGACAGTTTGGGGTTTTTTTTTAAACTGATGTCCAGCTCAAGTACCAAGTTGGCCCCGAGAAACAGGAAAGTGGTGTTTAAAACAAGTATTTCTGATCAGTAGCAGGTAAACCTCATTCCCTAAAATCCTGCAACATATCTTGATTTTTATTTCTCTCTGAATGTATTTTGCACACAGTCTGCATAATGCGGCAGAAAAGAGGTGGCAGAATAAACCTTTACTTTAACCTGGCCATTATCATCTTAGTAAAAGGAAATAAAGTATTTTGAAGCTATATTCTGGTGCTCAATGACCACGCTGGGATTTTAGTTTGCTAGTTTTAGGGGACATGCACCACATTCTGGAACTGGCTGCTTGGGACTTGTACTGATCAGTCTGGTAATGAACATTCTCAAAACACTATTTTGGTAGAAAACCAAACCCCACAGTTGATACAGTTGAAAATATGATCCACTCAGTGCTAAAGCCTCAGACTATGCACAGTTCCTAAAAGAAATAGCTTTGAAAACTCTTTGAAATACCATGCAAGTCATAATTGGGTTTTAATGTATAAAACGGCTCAGTAATTTAAGTGTTTGGAAAAGAAAACAGTCTTTCCTAGAGTTTATGAAGTGATAAGTCTATTTCTTAGAATGATTAACTATGCAACCTGATTTTGAACACGAGCATCTCCTAGCATATGCTCTCCACAGCTGACACCATGAGAGCATACAGTTTTACCAAATTAATATTCCAGGACCCAATTCTGATATTAAATTCCCATTCCTCACCTCCCTGCCTTGAGTAAGTGCCTTGGTTTTTACAGAAGTAGTTTTACTTCCTATTCTTAAACAAGTGAAATCAGGATTAAGCTCTGCTCCTCGTGCATTTGAGTCTACTGAATGACAAATTAGATTTGTATGTACAGGATGCATATCATGATATTTCCACTGGAAACTGAAAAAAAAAAAACAAAACAAAAAACCACCAACAAAAACACCAACCCAAAAAATAACCCCAAACCCAGAAAATGAATGACATTCAAGGATAATACAATACTCATTCACTTATAGAAAATTTTTAGTAGCAAATGCATATCAGAAAAACAGATGAAGTACAGCCAGGACAGCATAAAGAATGCTTTTGGGGAAGAATGCCCCAAATAACGTCCCATTTTAAAACAGCGATAAAACAAGACTATGACAAAAGAAAATGCAATTCAGTTTTGAATACACTGCAAATAAGTTACAAGATCTAACAATTTAGAAAGTCCTTAAAGAGACCATGGCTTTGATAGAAATGAATTAAATGGTGAGGTGAAATTAAAGAATAGGAGAATAAACTTAGACAAGATGACCTGAGAGAGAAAAAGAGACAAAAACAGTGAAAAGAAACAGACCCAGGTAAAGTACTACTTCATTCTAATAATAGATTCATCAACAGAATATCTGTATGCACTAACACCTAATTTGAGCATCCTGAATTCTGATCCTGATTTACCGAGATGGCAACTACAATATTAAAAAGAAAAATACTTAAATTGCTCATTACTAGAAATAGATTGATTTGCATGAGAAAAATGCAGAGTTAAGATTCCCATTTCATTTACGAATATTAAGATCCTAAAATAAAGTCTCAAAGTAAGTCCTAACTCCCAGGCTAACACTTCCCTCCTGTTGGTGACAGCATCATTGCCCCTGGGACCTGGGAAATGCCATATGTGGTGGCCACAGGGAATAGGATGTTTGTGTGAGCCCAGAAAACCTGAACAAGGGCTCAGGAGACGAGCGTGAGAACTTGCAGTTCTGTCCGGCATTCAAAGACAAACAAACAGAGAAACATCCAAGGGGGAAACAGCATCAACAGCAAAAGGCCTGACTTTGCTTATGCCCCTCTGAGCAAAAGCTGTGGCCGTGCTCAACTTTTCTATTTCTCAGTAGCATTCCGACCGTCAGCAAAAGTTGCTGGTGCACGTGGCCAGCTACTTTGTTTATTTCTAAGTATGTAAATGTAGAATTGACTGAAGACATATGAGTTTACCCTGGTGCAGAAGCCAATTGCCAGAGTAATCCAATGTGGTGCATGTTGGGCACAAGATGATGGCTGATATCCTGCAGAGGGCACATTTTAAACTGCTTACTGGTTTTAGGTTTTAAATGGCTTACCAAATACTAACTTTAGTTATATTTGGGTTGGGTTTTTTGAGGGGATGGGGGAGAGAGAGGCGAGTGGATGGTATTAAATTTAATAGAAACAAATCACCCAGGTATTAGAAAAACAGCAGTTAATTTACCTGCTGCGCTAGAGAATAGCTTGGGAATATAAATTTTAGTTTTCCCATACCTACAGCTCTAAGGTAAACATTAGGTTGTCTGAATTGTCTTCATCCCCTGAACGCTACATGTGACATCTCTAAATTTCGTGCTCTAGCACTTTAATCAGAGCTGCTTATATAGTTAAGAGCCACCTTAATGTTCCTCAAAACTATACTGAAGTGTGAGACAACCCTTCATTTTGAAGGTAAGAGTTTGTCAACTTCTAGGACCTTCAGCCACTAACCTCTCTCTCATCCATAAGTGTCTAACACGTCTCCCTTTTAAACTTACTGAACATTTACAGCAGCCACAGCACATTTTTTCACATCACTAAAACGCTGTCTCTGATGACCCGGGACTCCAGCAAAGTTCAAGAGCAGGACCAAAATTTGAAAGGTTGGTTTAAAGATTAAGCCTGAGCCCTTTGCTGCACCCGAAGTGACACACTTCAGGAGGCAAACACCCCACCCGCTGCTGGCTGCGGTCTCCCACCCCCCGGCAGCTCCGGCGTGCTCGTTCCACCAGACAAATCGCAGAGGAGAGGGAGCGAACCCCCTTCATGGACTCACCATCCTTTTCTAGTCACATTCACTACGCATTGCATTAGAAAATCGTAACGGTGTTAAAATATTTTGGCAGGATTTGTTATGGCCAGATCACTCACTTCCTTTGGGACACACAAAGCCTCCTCTGGCAATGAAACAGCCCAAATGTCAGCAAATCCTATAGAACAGAAAACGGTCTGTCAATGTAAAGCCTAAATGAATCTCCAGTTAAGCAAAACAAAACAAAACTGTATAACATAAAAATTCACATACAGAAAAAAGAAACAACCTAGAAATGTTCACTTTTTATTAAGGTTTCTTTTTTTTTTTTTTCCCCACCCTCCAGAAACTTTTGAACAGCATTACAATGAATTCATCACAAGGTGCTATTAGAGCACAAGCTCCCTCCAAGTGTTACCAATTCACGGACAGATTAGAGGGCACATTAATAACATAGTTAATATGAAGTGTTTAGAGCCTTTACGTCGGTGACAAATACGACTCAGCCAAATTTCCTGACCATTGAGGCCACGGAGGAACAATTTGGTAGATTTCATCAACAGTTCTAATTATGTTCCTGTCAAGTCGAGAACAAAGTAATCCATAACTGGGGGGCTGCTCGGAGACAGTGCCACGTGAGAGTAATTTATGCCCAGGGCCCTCGCTGTAGTTAGTGTGCACAACGCTTGACTAACAAGTGGGTTCAAAAAAAGGAATTTATTAGGGAAAACACAGCCCTCCAGCTCCGAGCAGCTCATCAGGTGCAGGCTTAGCAGGAGTTATGAGGCAAAGTCTTCTTGTTTATAAAAGCATCCAAAGTCCACACTGGCCTCAGCAGGTTTTAAATCATGGCATTTTAGCACAAGGCTTCTGCTGGAGGTAGGTAAGCCCACTGCCAAGGCCAGGGTACAACCCAGCCCCCTTTAAAGTCATCTCAGTCCTTGGGACAGTGGCAGTACCACTCAGAGGCCGAGCGGTACCAATGCCCTTTTGCAGTCCTATAAATAACAAGCTAATGAAAGATGCAAAGGGATTATTAGTAACGGTAAACCAAAATGTCACAATACACGATGTGTTTCTTACCACAGCCCAACCGGGAAACAGGCTGAGAAAGGGAAAGGGAGGGGAGGAAGGTAAATGGGGGAGAAGCTGTCATGTAATTTTGAGTCATTTTCCACTGTGATCTATATTGGGATACAGCTTCTATCCTTTCAAACGGGATCATTTTATACATGACACTCCTGCTGCATTTCACAAAAAGGCAAGAATGTCTCCCTAGCGCTCGAAGTGCAAAGCCTGGCAGCGGTCATTCAGGATCAGTTACTCGCATATGCAGTGAGATGTTAGAGAAAGCAAAATGATGCATTCCAAATGTATCTAAGAACAGTGTCTGTAAACAGAGGGTAAAATAACGTTCGCAAAAAAAAATTAGGTCCCCGTGAGAAACGCAAAACAGTTAATGGGTTTTAAAGCATAGTTTTCTGAAGGTAGCTGCGAGCACACACTACTGCCAGCAGTTTTAGGTTTTTATTTACCAAGACAAAATCCACCGCATTTAGTGGACCAAACACCAGCTCAGACACAGGGAGTGGCCAGACCAAGGACCCATTTCAGACTGATTTGCCGTGCGGCCCCAGAAAGGCTGACTTCTTCACCCACACTTCCCGCTGCTAGAACGCGTACAGGCATGCAGATTTGTACCCATATGGCATACCTTGCCGACGGATTTTTGACTATAAAAACGTTATTGGCTTCCCTAAACTATTGGTTTTAGCTACATTTCAAATTACTAGTTGACCACAGGCACAGAGGAAATGCAGAACACAGTTGGGGAGCACTACATCAAAATCCTGAGCTTCTCCTTTCACAGTCTACTAAAGTTTCTTATCCAGATTTGCTTGAACCTGTAAATTCTCTGACATCAAGTCTAGGGACTTTCCCAGCACCTCCTGAGTGGGACAGGATTAGTCTCATGCAACTGAAGCTTCACAGATTTATCATTACTTGCTCCCAAGGATGAAAAAACCCACACTTTAAAAGCAGGGGTGGCTTCGCAAGGAGAGAAAGAGGAAAGGGAAGGAGGCAGTCCCATTCTGCAGATGTGAAAAGAGAAACCTCTCTGCAAGTCAGACAGTAATTCAGAAGCCAAGCAATGCCTGGACGTTCTAATTCCCAGACTCGTGATTCAGTCACAAGACATGCTTCCTTTCCTGGTGAAATGTCATGCTGCCGCATGCTTCTGTTACAGAACACATCCTAACCAAGTGTAGCAAAAGCATGATGATCCCATTAAGTATCTAACATCTAATACCTTGTGAAAACTAATTTAGTGCTTTATCAAATCTCTAGTTTGTATGTAGAGCATAAACTGGCTACATTTGCTAATAGGGCAGATTGACCCGTCCCATATATTACCAAACCACATCAAAGTCTGCTGGAGGACGTAGCCTTAGCTGCTTATTATCCCTTGCATTAACTCTCTCACTCGCTACTCAACCAATATATTTTCCTGTAATACATCTGTCATGATTTTGCAGGGAAATCAGCAATTCTGAACAGTGCAGCAGTTAGATAACGGGACTAAACCCATCATGGTCGCCTGGCTTTCCAACCTACTGCTAATTGGCATGGACAGAAGCCCTTAGAGCTGGGCTTGCACAACAGCACACCACTGCTGGGCCCCAGAGATTCGGCCTCTTAGTTAGATTTGTATTTTTAGAGCTTGAGTCATTCACATGATTTCTTCGCGATTTATTACGTGCAAGTGAAATAAAGTTGGATGCCAACACCTTCAAATTTACAAGATCTTTTTTCTTCTTCCTTTTGGCAGAAAAAGGTCGTATTTTGCAAGACAGCATGTGGCTCAGTAATCAGGGAAAAAGTGCTAGAATATTAGTAATAATAATGTTAGCAACATTAGATTCAATGAGAACATCTTTCTTGGCTTGGATGCTATGCAATCGTATTCCCACGTGTTTATTTAGGGTCTTACTTGTGACACTGTATAATGAATTATATATCTGAAGTCATGTTTCTCACTGTCTGGGAACTTGCATATATGGCTAATAGAGGGTCTGGTTGGTTGTTTTGTTTTAAAATAACGATTGCTAGTGTTTTCTGATAGATAATGTTTGTCTTTGGACTTGGAAACCCTGAGCCATTATACACGGGTCTCTTACTGACCTTTCTGACCATTTGACTACCTATCATCACTGGAACCCAGGAGTTAGTGGTGGAATATGAAAAATAAACTAAAATAACAAAATACTCCCTCTTCAAACAGAAATCCACTCAATGGAAATAAAAGATTCTTTCACTTTGCATATGCGATTGTATGTAGTTCTGAAATAGAATTATATCCATCATACAACCCTAGTTGTTCACATTTAATCCTACATTTATTTTCTCTTTGTACGGCTTCTCAAGCACTGTCATCTTCTTTTCCCTTATAACTTCTGGCCCCTCATGTCTTTAAACACTAATGTAAACAACTAAAAGGCATTTAGGGGGGGCATGTGGGGGTATTATTAGGAGGTTTGTATAGTTTCTTGGTGATCCCTGATCCCATTGTTGATGGATCATTTTTAATCCAGAGAATATTAAAAACTGCTTACGGCCCAGCTGTGGTTTAGTATCACCAACAAAGGCAGGCCAATGCAGTAGTTTTTCTACAGAGCAAAACTTCTAACAAGTAAACTTTTAGCCAGGGGAATAAATTAGATAAAAACAACAACAAAAAGGCGGGCAGCGGGTTAAAACATCCCAATTCTATGGTACTGAATCGAACTGCAAGTCTTTGGAGCTTTATCCCCCTCCCTTCCTTTCCCTCTATATTTTTCTTCTTCTGTTTTTATGTTGAAATCACAGGAACTACGCAGCCTAGCAAGGCTGTAATCACTCAGCGGGAACCTGGCACAAGCACAATGCAACCACCAGCCAGGCAGCAGGAAACTGAAGGAAATCTCTCTCTCCCTCCCCACCAGGTTTCTTAAAAGGGGCTCGGCGTGAATGAATCTTCCCGGTAGCCACCAACAATTTCTTATTCCTTCCGAGCAATCATCAATTTCAGCATCAAGTGGTTTAGTGGCTCTACAACTGGTAGTGGCAGCGGAGTAAGCCCAGCATGCAAACGTTTTGGCTAATTTAAAACCCTTGTGCTGCCGAATCAAACATGACAAGACAACAGTAAAAAGAGAGGCTATTATCCCAAACGAGAGTCGGCGGATGGCTGAAATTGGCTTGAGTGGCAGAGACAAAAGAGGTGGAAGGAACGGGGACAACCAGGCATGATAACAGCAGATACAGTGTGCACTTTCTCCCCCACCCCCAGTGCATTCACACGTATCCCACCTGGAGGAAAAAAAGGCAGTATTTTCGAGTTTCGTGGCCAGGCAGAAAAAATACGCTTAAGAAGATTCAAAATAAATTAATACCTGGTAAAGCATCTGCCCCATGGATATGGGGAAATGTAACTTAAGAGACATCACCCTTTCGATAGAAACCCTAACACTCCCAAGACAAAACCTCTCGTTTCCTACCTGAATTCATGTCCTGCTGCCCCAAGTTCATTCCCATGAGTTGAGAAGCAACTGAGTTAGGACAGAATAACTTCAAAATGAGAATAATCTGCGATGTGGCTACTGGTGAATAGCTGCTACACACCACGAGCTCACGCAGAGCCCAGATCTCAAAGAGCTGCTGGGGAGGAAACATGGAGGGCAGAGGAATTAATTTTGCAAGGCAATTGGGAGACCACAAGCATTCTCATGATGTTGAGAGCCATGAACCCTGGTGATGGCTTGCAGCTCACAGAATGATGACCTGTGGGATCACTGGAGAGCAAGCAAGTTGTCTTTTGCAAGATTAACAATTTAAAAGTGCTGAAATTAATTTTGTTTAATAGCTGTGGGTGCAGACTCCTTACAAAGTAGGTTGCAAGGTCAGCAAGCCTCCTAAAGCCTTTTAAAATGCAGCTTTTTATAGGGACAGTAGATTTAGGGTGGCTTAGGGCTTAAAGATCTAAAAAGCAAAAGAAGGCTAAGAGGTCATTTCCTACCACTTCCAAATCTTGGGTGAAGACGTGTTCTCTGTTTTGCTTCTCACTCTATGACATACACTTATTGGTATATTCAAAGCTACTTGAGGCAGTATGGGTTTCTTAGGGGAGGCAAAGTGGAAAAAGACATTAAAATCAACCATGAGAACCCGATTAACCAGTACATAGCAGGCTTTTCAGACTCATACTGGAACATGCCCACCCGTGTTGCAAAAAAGCAGTGGGAGACGAGAAAATAAATCTGGGAGACGAGAAAATAAATCTGGGAGACTGAGAGAGTGGGAGGGGAAAGACAAGGGCAGGTGGAGTGCTCACACCCTTGCCATCATTCAGAAGTAGTTCACCTGTGATTCACATCTGCCTCCTTACACGAGATCATTACACTCTAAATTACTGTACTGTACAGAGTGTTTCAAGGAACAGCTGGGCTCAACACTAAAACCAAAACCAACCATTTAAAAGGGACATGCTCAGCTTCACACCCTAGTACCTGTGAGCTATTGCTCACAACACAGCAGAATCTGCTGATTAGTGCTCCCTTCTAGGACGCTTTTCTCCCACATTTTTACCAACAGCATCCAACTAACTGCACAGGTAAAGTTCATAGCGTGTGCCAGTCTGGGAAATAGAAACAGGGAATGAGTTTTGCACCACTGTGTAAGATGGTCTGAATTTGCTGAAAATAAGCAACATTGCCTTGAAAAATACCTGCATTTCGTGCAGTTGGACCTGTGTGAAAGGTAGACTCGTGAATTTAAACAAAAGTCCAATCCCCAGAAAAGCATGCATCCCAATGCAAAGAAACATTCCGTATGTGTAGAAACCCGCTGGGTCTCACAAACATATTCAGGGAACTGAGAAGCCCAGGAGAGGACACGATCACAATGGATACAGCACGTGGGTTCGTTTCATTCTGCCCGCTTCTTTTAAATCTTCTTCCCCATAACATGAAGGAAACATGTGGCTTAGTTTTCAAAGGAAAACCAAAACCAGTAACGTGCCAAGCATCAGGCATGCCAGCTATTCATAGACAGCCCACCCCGGGACAGGTAAGAGCCACCCAAGAGAGAAACCTGTATCAGCCAGCCATACAGGCAAGCAGGAACACCCCAGCCTTTGCAGTGTGCTTTCCCACGTTACCAAACTTCATTACTGTGATCCTGCAGACAGAGGGGCCCCTTCCCTGGCAATGAGGTAACTGATGGTCATTAGGGAGGATAGAATTAATTCTGCTGCGAGCCTGGCGCTGACAGTGGCCGAAGTGAACACACCAGCCATTTTTCTCAGCCTCTTCCACAGGGAGTTGGAACAAAGAAAGGAGCCCTGGGGAAATACTGAAGACATTACAAGAAAATAATTTTAGATGCATATGAATGCTGCCACGGAATACTGTGTGCTTTCAGGCTGACATATGCTGGTGTATGTGGTGTTTGTTCCCTTTTTTTGTCTCAAAGTTGAATTCATATCCTCACACAGCGCTCCAAGAAAAGTCCAGTTCTCAGTTCAGCAAGGAACTGCTTAAAAGGCAAGCCTGATACAGGTCCTTAGGGCACCTCATCCATCCTGCACTTGGACGGCATCCTCCACCAAGGGACCCCATTAGGAAGGAAGGGCAAACTGAAATCCTCACCCAAAGCAGCCTGAAACAGCACCAGCATACCGGTGTAGCAGCGATGGATGAGCCTCCATTTGTCTTCAAAGCATGGGAAGCCAATATATCTGCTTCAGAGCAGACTCAACTTTACTTTCCAACCTTGTAGTGTACTTAAAGCTAAAATGTATATCATATTTCTATCCGTGGATAAGGCAGCAGAGAAGTGTCACCCAAGACTCCAATTAAACAGACTGGAAGTGACGCGCTTCCAGTGCAACTCCATACAGCAAAACACCCTGAGAGGCACTGTTTAAAATCAATTGCCCAGGAAGGCACTGCCACAAGCTACAAACAGTTTCCTTTCCCCTCCACACAATGGAACAACTCAGAAGCATCTTATGCTAGTACACAGCTTGCTGGAAAGCACAGTTGCTGTAGGAACGCTATCAATACCGGAGGTATCACAGATCCTACTCTCCCTGCAGAAGGTTAGGCCCTTCCAAGCAGGAAGAAACAATATGTTTGTTCTGTGGCCAAAGTAATTACAGACTTGCCTATATTGCTTTATATTTCTCTTTTCATAAAAGAGCTTTGTATTGGTGTTGAACAAGTCGAGTTGTGAGACTGGAAGTCTCCAACCTAAACTCAGGTCTGGCAGAAGTAGAAAGAGCTTCACTCACGTCAGGAAAGGTGATTCTGTTTATGCCAGGATTGAACATGGCCAAATATTCAACGCTGCCCATTAAAATATTTAAGCTTAAACAGGTGTAATTCCCTCATGGATAATATATTAAGTATACATCTTCAGACTTCCCTTCACATGTCAGTGTAGCAACTATGCAGTATTACAGGAGGAACTCACATTCTTCACCCATGGGGCCAGTTCTAAGGAGAACACAGAGGTTCAAACACTGTAACATGAAATACGCTTGATAGAAGACTATTGTAGTTTTGAAAGCTAGTCACCTGCTTATAGGAATCTCTATCCAGGGCTCTTATTTACATTTCAGGGGTATCTGTTGTTCCAGGTGAGATCCTCCTGCACCTGGAGCTGTACAAGTGCAATGAGAGAAGACCACCATGACCAGTACACACTGCAATTCAAAGGGACCAGCCAGAGAGCTGCTGGGAGCACATGTATTTCTTGTGCTCCAGCCAGGAGCCTAAACCTAAAGGTTACCCTGTCCTGGTGCAGCACCATATCACCTCTAGCGCCAATTAGGCTGACCAGAACTGGATATATCTGCCTGCCTATTCAGTTCATATCAGGAAAAAAGGAGAGAGAAAAAAAAGGAGCAAGGAAAAAGCAAGCAAGGTCAGGCACTTACGTATGAACCACATACTTTATCTGAGTAACAGCAACATGGACCCAAACCCCCAATGCAGCACCAGAAACTGCCTCCTCCCGCTCAATTCCCAATTAATTGTTAACAAGTCATCTCACTCCAAATGCCAGACCAGTTCTCTTCCTGTCTGTGCTCAAGATCACAAAAATATCTCCCACCAAAAGGCTTTATATGTATCTGTATTTACTGTCTCTGAATCCAGCAAGAAGGCTAATCTAGGTATTCTGCCAATCTACAAAACCCAAGTAGTCTAGACTAAAACAAGGAGAGATATGTTCTCTGACATGTTAAGAAAACTCACAGGGTGTCATCCTAAGTGACTGCAAAAACCATATGGATGAGATGTCTAACAAGACTGTCCCAAACCTCACATGCAAACTCTTTGCCTCAAAGTTTTGACCTTTTTTTTTTCTCTACATGGTAGACTTTGAATTGCTCCTGGCCAGCAGGAGAGTGGGGGAAGTACAAGAGCCACACTCTTCCATCTGCTTCTCCTTGGGATCAAACACTTCTCACAAACAAATGTGTTGCCTCAAAAACTTTTTTTTTCCCCTCAACCTGTAAAACTCTAAAGACCTCTTAAAAAAAATTCTCCACAGCCTAGAAGAGGACAATGAAACAGGAAGTCCAACCACCTCCTCACCATTGCTGTGCCTCAGCACTATGTGCCCACAGTATGGTGCTGAATTTGAATGCCTTGCAAAAGAAGCAGGAGAGGAGAGAGTTGGAAAAATGAGACCGAGATCATGACAGAAAACAAAAGAATGGAGACGTAAGTCAGCCAGCTTCGGCTGCAAACGATTTCCATGAGCTTCTGCCTCTGTGTGACACAGATGAAAAGAGGTCACTCTTTCTCTGAAACACCAAAAATGTCAGATTCTAACAGTAATTTTTAACACACACACACACACATATATCTATATATACATAATGCAGGTAGTGAGTACTAATTTTACTGGAATCATTGCCATACCCAAGATTATTAAGCATCAGTTCCAGGAGAAACATCAAGCCTTGGTCATGATACTTGATGTTATTCTCTTCACCTCAACATCTTCACTGCTAATAACCACAAGCCCCAGAGACACCATACCCTGTAATGGTTTTCCCAAAGCCACAGTAAGACTCAGATCAATCTGATGCCTGTTGCAATGCTCAGAAAACTGGGAAACTTACTATTTTCATTGGGGGAAAAAAAAAAAGGCAGCCTTGCAGCTGCCTTTGAACTTCTGTCTGTACCACTGGGATAAACGCACTCAATATCAGGAAAAGAAGCACTAGGAGGGCTTTTATGATGCGGTACACGAAAAAAAAAGGGGGAAAAAAGTGTTACGACGTGTCCTGTTCCTATTCTGCTAATATTTTTTTTTTTTTTTTTGAGATAAAACCTCCTTCTATCAGAAAAAAATGTCCCATATTTTCAAAAGGATTTTAGGTTTAGTCTATGTAGAGGATTTTCAGACCAGCCGTTATTGCAGCACTAAAGCACATTAAGAATATTGAGCCAATTAATCAAAACACTCTGATTCATAAAAAAAAATCAAATTTAAAAAAAAATCAAGAAAACCTGATGCGCAAGGAGAAAAACAGGGGAGTAAACACTGAATTAATTTTTTTTTTTTGCCTCTTTTCCCTCAGGCACATAGAGCAGTCATTAGGGAACTGTCCAAAGAAGCTGAGGAAACTCATTACCAATACGGTAAAGCATGGCCAGGTTACCATTCTGGGGGCGGGGGGGTTTTTTGTTGTTGTTTTGGTTTGGGTTTTTTTGGGTTTTCTGGTTTTTTCTACTTTTCCCTTTCATATAGGGATGAAGCATGCACAGACTTTTGGGACCTGACTGTGTTATGGAGCAGGAACGACGTGCCTCCAGCCCTGCTCCACAAACCATTCCATCAGCAGAAGTCTCCGGCAGGTCGGAGACGGACTAACTTTTCCAAGGTATTAAATTAAAAGATGTTGAATTAAGTTAAACGCCCCACATTGAACTGACATTTCCCTTTTTTAATGCAAGCTAAGATTGATGAAAAATACCACTTATCTACATTAAGGGTCAAAATATCCAGCAAAAGAAGCCTCTGGTTCAGCGCGTCAGAGCAAAGTCAGTCTTACATAATCCGGGGACCAGAACGCGGATCACATTCTGATGATCCAATTAATGGTGGGATACTTTGCAATCAGCCAGGAAGCAAGGCCCCTAACAGATTGTGGGGCTGTAACATCAATTTCTTAAGTGCATTTAAAGGATTACAAATGTTAGTCCTGGCTTGAGATTGAAACACCTATTGAGGTGCTCTGAACCACATTACAGTAATTGGGTACCTGAATTAATGCCATTTCTTCTGATGGGCGAGTTGAATACATTGGAATTACGGATTTCTTTTGCTGTGTTTCACTTTCAGCCTTTTTCTTCTCAGAGAATAAATCTGAGGCAGAATATCTCTTTTTATCTAGAGAGTTTTAATTACAGCCCTGAGGCACCAAGTACTGTCCTAATTTCACCTTCTGGATTGTTTGGGTGCACTTCCTTTTTTTTTTATCTTTTATTTTGCTTATTATTTTACCATGCAATGACATTAAGATGGGATTTTTTTTTTTCTTGAAGCTTCAGGGGGAAGGGGGAATAGGCTGCTGAGACATGGAGAGAGAAAGGTCTTTCTTTTCCTTCCCCTATCCCTCTTCCACTATGTAAACCTTTTTATGCATGCACCAGATACCATTTGCAGTTTTACACCTCTAGAGAGCTAGAACTAGGGCTGCCTCAATTAGTCTTCTATTCCTTCTGAGGTCAGTTCAAGTAAAGGTCTCCATCATATCAAACTGGCAGGAATGCTAACTACCTGGGTATTTCAGACCATACAGGGTTCAGCTAAAGAGCTTAAAAACCACGTAGCCGATTGCAAGAGTATTCAGCGAACATACAGCATAAAGCTGTATTTGTGTGCCAGAGACTAAATTTACTCAGTGTTTTAAAATCTGAAATAGGTTACGGCACAGGTTTGTTTGTATGGCTTTTCAGCCAGGCAGTGTCTCTGTTAGACCGCAGTACAGAGCATACAGGACACACGCATTTTCCTCTCGGATCAGCTGAGTTTTGATAATTAGAGTTTTAACGGGGAATTCCATCCATTTTTGTCCTCGGCGTCTGTGGCATTTCAGCAACCTCGGCAGTGATTTCTCACTCGCAGCTAACTGGAATGTACACAACCATGATATAATGCCCACGCTGTGAAAAAAGAGGTGAGACACAGAGCGTGGTATTCCAAACATTCCAGTCCGCTCCGCACATTTCGTTATCTGGTTACAGCACATCGATCTTAGATATTGTTTTAATTACCTTTTTCTTGAGGTCTATTAGTGATTAGTTGTAAATATACATACACATATACACACACGCATATTTTATTTTCATGTGTTATGTATCCTTTCTGAGGTATTCCAACTTTTAGTCCTATAACTAAAGATTCTGTAAAGAAACTGTGATGCTGCAGTGATTCTGCTTTAATTTTGGTTTTGCTTAAGATAACTGTAAACAGCACAGATACAGGAGCTATTTATCTTCATTGCTGGTTAAGAGGAAATCGTAGCATATACCTTAGGGGAGCTAAGGGAGCACAATGATTTAACAAGCATATGAAGGAAAGAGACAGCTTCTAATTCAATAATAGAACTTTCTGATGCTCAGGAAAAAGTGGTGTGCATGGTTTAGTCAGATAGCCTTTCGCAGTTGACTATTTTATTTTTTTAATCTATTTCCCGCCACATAAGAACTGGAAGATTTAGGAGGGGTCACTGGGGACCTTTCAGCTGTGCTCCTTCTTTCTCTTGAATGATTTTGAATGTTCCTTAATTTCCCATCTCCAGGAACATGGGATATTCCTAGGGTTTAGAAGTAACTCCTCTGAAACACAATAAAACCCACAAACTGTCTCCACGTAGGACACGATTAATCAGAGGACAGACACAGTTTCGTTGTAAGGGCCACATGACGAAGCACAGCACAAGGTTTTTCAAAAAGTGTCTCGCAGATCTCAGTCACAGTTCCAGAGCAGTTTTTGACTCATTAGATCGTGCTGGCTGAAATGATTTACATACAGATAATGACAACGCAGACCCCAAGGACTAGTTAGCTGTTTAGCAGCATATACATTTCATATAACCACCTCCATACATCTAGTTTTAAATTCATTAACAAAAATTAATTGCTACCCAGTGGTCTACATTACACTGCACACAGCTTCAATACACTTTCTAAATTACTGCTTTCTGTCACTCCTCCCAGCAATCCTACAGACAAGTTAAACTTCACTGCCTTGAAGGCATTGACTATCAATTTGTAGCAAAGCTCTCGTTTAAGTTAGTGAGAATCAACAACTGAACTTCAGGAAATTTGTCTTGTTTTTAATATCTCATTAATATTTTGGAATAACAGAAAACTTTCTCCCCCTCCCCCTTTGGCAGAGGCAGAGTGATGTCCTGAGGGTTCCCCTGCAGAGACACCAGCAAAAACAGCTCCAACACGCTCACAAAGCCCTGATCTCACTAACATTCATCTTGGACCTGATTCAAAGTTTACTGGAGTCATAAGGAAACTTTGCATTAGTTTCAGTATTCTTCAGTTCAGACCTTCCAGTCCTATTGCCCCCCTTCTCCTCCCCAAACCCTGAGCTCTGCTGTGTGAGCATTAATTATGTTGTTATTGTTGTGGCACATTCAGCATGAAGTGACTAGTGATAACGCCGTCCAAATGTCTGTCTGCTTTTTTATGGCTTGGGCAAGGAGAAAAAAGTTACTTTTCATAAGTAATTAACAGAAATTAGTCTTGGGTTTTTACAGATGCATAATGATTAGGACCCAAGGGGGAGGTAAGGTTCACTTTTTAGTAATAACATTTAATGGATAAAAAAATAGAAAAGTCTTTCCACACTCTTTCCATCATATTTCCCAAATATTTACAGTGTACACCTCGGGTTTGAAATAAGCCAGGGAGAATTAATGCATTGTTTACACTTGGAATCCGAGGTGGCCCCGTCCCAGCAGGGCAGTACAATGTGCTGTATCTTTCCCTTCTCAGCACTTATCTTAATCTTAATAACTAGCCAGACAACTGACTCCAGAGTCCTGGGCTTATCGACTGGAATTCGTCACATGCACACAAGAGAAGACAAGAAATGCATTATATAACAATGCCATACAAATCATTATCTTTTAATATTTAAAAGTATGTATTCAAAGTCTGATATGAAACCATTTTGGTTGAACTCAATTCCACTGGTTGTTATTAAATTTGATAGCAAATGAACAAAAATACACTTGTAACGTATTTATCTGCAGAAGAGTTTATTTGCAACAGATCAAAAGGCTGCTTCTTACTGCATTTTAGCTACTGCTATCAAATGCAATCTGCTTTTTAAACATGCTTTGATATGGGAAGACTATTTTCAAAACAGGTTAATAGGAAATATATTTTTTTTTCCCCAAGTCTCCCAAGTACCAAGAAATACCGAGGGAGCGAACAGAAAGTCTATTGCGCCCTCACTGTGCGTCTACAGCACGGTTTCTTTGAAACAAGTTTATATAAGCAAGAGGAAAACCATTCCAACTGCAGCCACCAGGCGCTTGGACTGTGTTTTTTAAATTGTCATACAGATCTGAATTTTGGTTCTGGTGCCTCACACTAAATGGCATTTTTCGCCAGGAGGCAGAGACACGTGTGAACCACAGCGTTGGGGGTACTCGCTGCTGCAAGGCTGCTCTCCCGAGAGGATTTCCCTGCCTTTCCCTGCACCTCCACAGTAAAAACTGTGTGAGTATCTACACAAGGTGGTGAGGGGGGAGCAGAAGCACACGGAGAATAACGATTAGGAGCCCACTCCTCCAGAAAGAGGGGAAAGGACAATGATTTTAAGCACACACCCTGCCGGTATTCCCTCTCCCTCTGCCTGCAGAAGGGTAAGAGAGAGGATGGATACCTCACCCACTGGCATTATTAACATGCACTCGAAGCGGGAGTATATGGAATGAATACAGGTTAACAAAGATGCTGTAAATTCGCTCCTCTCCTCTGCTTGCTTTGCTCTAGCCCAGCCTACACAGCGCTCCTCGTGCCAACTATGACACCCTCAGCAATGGGATTCATCCAACACAAGACACTGGAGTTGCACTCAGAAAGACTCATTGCCATTGCCAGATTTTTCCAAATATCTTTTCCACATTGAAAACTTTTGAAGATTACCCTAGGCCAATCTTTGTGTTAAATCACAAACCACAGTAAATCAATTAGTTAATCAATCCCATCAGGCAATCAATTAACATGAACTAAGAAATCCCTGAGCAGACATATTCTCGTGTGAAGAAAGGTCACCCACCGGGGCCTTTATATGTCTGTTCATATTAGTTTAAGCCCAGGTTTAGAAGGAGAAATTTTCCTCTGATAACAGTTCCTTGTATTGATGTGTCAGCACAGACACCTAGTCTCCGTGTATGTCTGGCAGAGCGCGTCTCTATTTTACTCGTGTAATAACTAGAGGCCACTTTCAGAAGAGGGAATCTGAGATTTGTGCTCTGATGCGGTGAGAGATGAGACCTCTTTTGGTGCCACTGAAAGGACTTTGCACCAGGCTTTGTAATGGTACCTGAGCCAAAGAGGAAACGGGGCTTTTTCAGGCATGCACCTCAAAAACTGCAAGTGCAAGCAAATTTGCCATCACCCCCAAACGCTGGATCCATGCTGCAAAGCCAATTATTTTGTCCATTTGCTAAGGTCAGGTTCAGTCCCAGGAAGAGCTGGGAGAAACATGTTTTGAATGCCCGAAGAAACACTTGCCCTGTAACACCCCCAATTCCACTTTCTAATCACAATTGTTAAATAATTACATTAATTAACAATATCTTATAGTTGTGTGATAGTTACCACTCAGTGATACCTCACAATTCAGTGATAAATCCATTCATTCAGATTTGCAGCTGACCTGCAGCCCAAGAAGTTGAGGTCACCTCTGTGCATCAACTGGGAAAGCTGCATTTTTGGGCAGGAGGAAGGAAAGTAACCAGCACCCACAAGGCCCCACATAAATATCATGGTAAAGCAGAAGCTTCAGCAGAGGCAAAGGCGGTGGGCAGCGTGAATTCTGTGATAGGAAATCAGGCCTGCAGAATCCTGCTTGGTCACCCCACCGCTGCTGGGTGTTTGGATAGGGCTGGCCTATGGAGCTGCCCAGCGGCACAAGTTTCCGTGCAGGTAACTAAGGAACGTGGCACCTGGTCTTGGCCACCTCCAAAATCTGCCCCAAGTTCATCATCCCTTCAGCATCACTCCTCTTCCACTAAACAAACTGTACACTTAGCAGCAAACAGAGTAGCAAATAAAGGCTGGCACAGATCTTCTCATCCCAGCCAGAGTCAGGGAAAGAAAGATGCCTGGAACAGCGGAGAATTGGCCTATCTTGGTATGGGGGGGAAAAAATGCAAAGGTATGAAAATGTATTCAACAATGCTCTCAGTGCTCAGATCCAGCGGTGACAGGGCTATAAGCAGATGCATTAGGCTGGAAATATATCAAGGTTAGATTAAGCTGCAGAGTTTCCATTTTATTAATGGTCTTCAATCTGACTCCTTAATAAAATGGAAACCATTTGTAAAATTTTGATCAGAATCCACACTTAGCTTTCAAGTGCTTGCAACCTTTGGGTATATTCAGGAACAGATTTCAAAAAGTCCATGCCTAAAAATGAAGGTGAGAAGGAAATGAGAAGGAGAAAATGACTCGAGGTGAATCAGACCTTGGAGCGAATTATTATGTAAACTGTGAGTTAGGCTAAATGAAGAAATCATTGGGACAGCATGGGGATTTTTCCACAAATCACAGAGATATGCTGGACCACTGCGGTATATGTTGGCCACGGTGGTGTAACTAGAAGAGTGAATGTCTAAGATGTCTATATTTAAGTATTATCCTCAGTGTATCAGTATTAGAGCTACTGGAGTGCTGCTTGGAACTGGAAAGCCCGAGTGGCCAATGGGCTGAAGAAGGAGCAGGAACTACAATTAATGCAATACTGTATCATTATCACTATCAATTCATCCAGGTTGCCTCTCAGCTGCTGGCAGAGGACAGAAGAAAGAAAGGATTTACCTAACAGCTACTGGAGAAGGAAGCGTTGTTGGATAAAATAAAGGCAACAGGAAAAAAAAAGTTACTAGAAATATCACCCCCAGTTCCATCTCTCATGCAGAAGGGAGCCTGCATAGAAAGAAGTTGAAGTTCACACTTCTAATGTAAAAAGAAACTGAAACTCATACTTAGAACCATAGAACAATTTCATTTAATAGCAATCCTGCCAGAAAGGAAAAGGGAAAAAAAAAAAAAATCTTACAATTGCATATGCTGTGCTTCTGCACTTCTTATATTTGAAACCTGAAGAAGAAATCTTAAAGGAAATATTATTTGTATATGGCAGGCTGTGGATTAATTGACTATAAGTTACAGATTTCTTAAATAATTTCAGCTAGGCTTTTTCTCTGGTGAGTGACTGAATTTACTGAAAACAGAGCACTCGAGCTCTCCTTTTTAGCCTTTGAAGAAGGACAATTGCATCACACAAGATCTCCAAGCAGGATCAGGACAGTTTTTTTTTAAAAAAAAAAAAAGATGCAAGGAGAACAGTATCACCCACGGTGCCTTACAGCCTTCAGTAAGGAGAACAGTTGCATTATCCAAGGCCATGGCCTTTGTTAACAAGCAGCGACTTTTCCTAACACTTGAACCTGATGACGTCCATCCTAATAAAGCTTACATCCTTAATGAAGCATGAGCACTTCCTCTGGGAAAGGCCCGCAACTATCAGGAAGGACAACATGGTACTGTAACAAATTAAAAGTCTTTTTCTCTCCCTTTGACTTTGATATCTACTTGGATGACATTTGCAGCACTTATGGAGACAACGGTATGGAAAGAAGAACCTTGATTAGTGTAGCCAGTTTATCCTAGGACACAAATCTGGAAACTTTTAACAGAACTAGACACTGTCACCTCACCTTACATCTTACGCTCATGGTGACCCCAGCTGAAAGTATGGAATATATTAATTCAGACTAACTGAACAATTTCTGTAGGGGACACCTCCACCTGCTCTTCACAAGGCATTTGTCTGCGTGTCCACAGACTACCTGGCAAATACAAATGCAACACAAGGTAAGCACAAGCAACTGCTCCGTGCCCTGTGTCAAATAGCTGGGGTTTTGACCCAGGACAAGACAGGTAGGCAAAGGAAAAAGCCAACATGTACCTACAGAAATACTACTGTTTTACAAGCCATGCTTCCACAAAACTGTTTCCTCATAATCCACATGAAACAGCCTCCTCATACGTTAGGGTCTTCCTGTTACCACACATGCTTTGGCGTTTTAGCAGGGTGAGAACCACCTACACAGAGTATTTTAGGCTGACACCTTCTTGAAATCACACCAAAGTCAAAAAGATAGCTGGGTCCCTAATTCCCATTTCCCTCCACACAATTTTTCCCACCACTCCTTAAAGCCGAGTAGTAAGATGGCACAGCAAAGCTGATAAATTCAGGTGTTCATCACAAAGAATAACAAAAGACAGGGCCCCTCTCTGAACTGAACTAGCCCAAGTGAGTCGATATTTTGAAGGTTTTTGGGAGACTCCAACTAGACTTAAACCGAGTGCTTTGTAGTGTCCATCTCATGCTGAAAGAGAGGGTATTCAGCAAGGTGCTAATCCAATGCAACACACAAACTAGCAGTTTATTTAAAACAAAACTTGATCCTTATTGGGAGCCGAGATATTTGAAGCACACACAAGTAAAACTAATTTAACCTTTGAAAAGTTATCTCCGGAGGGAAGAATAGAAATCCCTTTATAAGATTTTTAAGCACTGCAATTATTGACGAGGACTATATTACTTCAGTTTTCTCTGATCAGAAAAAAAAGCAAAGCCACAGGAGACATCAGCAGCTGTCAGGCTGTTTTCCAACTGCAATGAGGTAGTTTACAGTGGGCTTGTGCCAGTCTCTTAAGACCCAGTTAAGAAGCCTTTTTAAAATGCCTTAAAAAGCCAACTCATACATTAATCAAGTTGAGCCCTCATCCATACTTACTGCAATACATCAATTACCATGTCTTTTTTTTTATTTTAATAAATTCCAGTTGACAGCAGACACCTTATTAAGGCTCACTAAAATGATACAATAAGTAAAAGGCTATTAATATTGCTTTTTTCCCTGCTGCTATTGTCTTGCCGCACTGGTCTGCAAACAAATTCAGGCTGCATTACAATTAATGCCAATGGAACTCCTTCTAACGACTTCCAGCTTGCTAATTTTTTACGCTAATAATAAAAAAAAGGCATTGCTATGCAAGAACGGCTCCCTTTTATCATGCTCGCATGGCACACTAGAGAGCTCCTGCCATTGTTCACATGAAAGACAATTAAACCCAGGAACATCAAACCCAAAAATGACAATCTGCTAACCAGCACTGGGTATTGCTGAATTCTTTTCTCTATTTTCTGAACTGATAGAAAACAATTCTCCAAAGACGTTTCCCTCCCCCATGCCCACCCTTTGGAAAAAAAAAAAAAAAAAAAAAAGTTTGTGAAATACTCTCGCTGATTTATGCATCTCTGCTCAGAATTTATTAACTGTCTGGGGCCAATTTCACTCTCAAATGTCTATTGCCTCCAGGTTTGAATTCTGGACACATTTCAAGAAATGCAATAATAATATTGTCCACATAGTTTCATATTTAAAAATAAACACTTTTTTTTTTTTCATGGTTCATGTTTTCTGAAACACAATATAAAATGCCAAAGGCAGGAGGATAAAGCTGATGTGGTAACAAGTTTATTTCTCCCAATCTTCTAGGGAGAAAGATGGAGAGCAAAAAGGGTCATCGGGTTTGCTGGAAATTAAGTACATTCACAATGTTAATTTAGAATAAAGGTAACTACTTGGTTTTTGTTCATCCAGCTGTCCTGATTGGAGGCATTTCCTTAGCATAAGTCTGTATATATCCCACCAACTTGGGCTCCAGTCCGGTCACTTTATCCTACACCACAGTACATCCTTATTTTTTTACTGCAAGAAATTCAAGAAGCTAGAATCACGGTAAATAGCCATTTTATATTCTGAATATTCATGTTCCTGGTAGGTCAGTGCGGGCATATATGTGGAATATTATATACATGAAGTTAAGGAGCAATTGGTAACCTGCTGATTGCCACAGATTTGACAGGGGTAATGAGAGGCAAAGCTTTGGCTGAAGGATACAAATCTTATGAAAAAAAGTCCAGATTACATTTAGGACCGAATCACAAAACTATGTATAAATACCAGACCTTATAAACATGCAGGGGGAGCAGGAATTTATATATTTAATGAGAAACTAGGAATTCCCATGTCCCTTTTGCGATACACCTCTTACTTCCTACCCCCTTAGGCTGAAGGCAATCAGGCCTTAAACCCGTCACCTGAGCAGGCTGGGATATTTCCAGGCCTCTGCTTCAGACCAGAGAAGTTGTGGTAAATTCTACATTTGGGAGAGAAGAACATTTTTGTGTTGTTGTTTAATAGCCACTGAGAGCTGTGGAGTGTTAAGAACATACCCCAGGAAAGATAGATTAGTAGGAAGTGGCCAAAAGAGGCCATAAAATGTGCATTAAAAATGTAATTCATCACATAACTGCGCAATTTGTCAAATGGATATTGTACCTTACATAGTGTCTTTTGGGACAGAAGCAAAAGAAAAAGGCCTGGGAGATAACAGTTCTATTCCTGGCTCTGCTACTGGTTCTCTTTTTGACCTTGGAGAAGGCTTTTTAGCCAAAATATGTGGACTGTTTTCCACTTCTATTATTGCACATCCAACTTCATTTTGGTCAGGTCCATAGTTGGACTTCTAAATCAGTGTCCTGAAAACAGAGTACTAGTAGACCCCTGTCACTGAAATCTGATTTTTCAGGTGTCTGTTAGCCAAGGTGTGAACCTACGTGTCCTTATGCACAAAACTGGGAAGACAAAAGCTAACATCCTAAAAGAGATTTTACAAGAATCAATTTGATATTTGCACAGATGTGATTAAACAGGTATGGAAGTATTTCATTGTTCGACTAAAATGACCCTAAAATAATTGCTAATCTGCTCTCTATCAGTCAATGGGCTGGATATTTGCTGGAGATGGAATGACATCATGGCCATTAACAGGCTGCTCGGGCTACGGGAACGTGGAGCATGTGATCCTTGCCTCTTACACTTGCTGTGCTTCCCAAATAGGATGCACCTCAGTGGCTGCAGGAGCAAGGACAGAGAAGCCTGCTGGAAGCAACTCTGCTGCTTTAAGGTAGTGTTGCCCCCTGCTTGGAAGGGTGGTCTCTGCACAGCCTCACCAGCTCCAGCACAACCTTCAGCAGCTTCACTCACCGCACAATTTCAAGAGTGGGAAAGCATTTATTACCTCTCTGTGAAGGCACTAACCTCTTTCCCAGCACCACTTTGGCCCCCAGTTATGCTCCGTCCAAACATGCCTTATTTTGGCCCCAATAAACACATTTACGATTTGTCCATCTCCAACTTAACAGTACTTTTCTGAGGTGTCAGCTGTCACATCCCTAAGATTGGCACTTGTGATGAGGACAAACACACTTGCATTAAGTACACTGGAAGGTGTTTTTGCATCTGGGTGAGACCCATGGAGCACAGCCTATGATTTGCCTCCAGTGGTGAGGAAGCCAAGAGTCACTGGCAGCATCCTCGCCTATGAAAATCCCTAATTTTCATGGGTGAGGAGGCTGCTGTGCTAACCCGACACACTGTGCACTTAGTGGACAACCTGTCCAGGAGGTGGCTATGTTCACAAACTCCACCTGCACCTGCCCCTGAGTGCCACCCGTGCAGCCAGAGGTCTTTATTTCTCCTCAGTGCTAGAGACTCCAGCTCTACAGCAGAGTGCAGGCTTTCACTCTGCACGAGCCAGCTGCTCTGCGAGTGCCAACTGCATGCAGGGGCCGCATATCAACCACTGCCATTCCTCAACACAACTCACTTGGCATTTAAAAGAAACAATAAAAGAAAGGAATCTCCATTTTGCTGGTTTGGGAGAGGCATTGGGGGGGGGGCATTTTGTGTGTATGTGGTTTTATTTACTTTTTTTTTCCATCCTGAAAAGACAAAACAAATTACAAGTAATAAAAACATCCACTTCTCTTTTGTATGGTCACACAGACACTAGATTTGGCTCACTTAGACACTACGTCTGAGCCAATTTAGATGTGACATCCCAGACAATTATACAACTCCCTCAAGTCTACAACAAAACCACTTTATTTCCCCCCACAAGACATACCAACTTTGCAGCTTATTCAAGCCCCAAAGAAAGTGTAAGAAAGCAGACCTGAATTAATACTGCTGAAATCAGAAGCCAACTTTCTATTAATTTGTTCACAAAAGAAAAATAAAGCGAGAAAAATTAACAGGTCTGACATCAAAGCCAAATTTTAGCATTGCTTAAACTGGTGTCAGTCAACAATAAACCCATAGAGTTACTCTAAATTAATGCAGATAGAAAATGAAAGTAGACAAAGACCATACAGACTGTAATGAAATTGCTTATTGATAGTGCTTCACTTACTGTCCAAATAAAAAAGGAGTATATGACCAAATTGTTCTGTACACATTCCCTTCCTTTTAATTACAGGGTAAGAGCAGCAATCGTTATCTCTTCTATCAACTTACTTAGATTTATAATATGGCCTGCTGGGGACACTTAAGACAATATAACCCTACACCACGGCAATATTATAGTGCCACATCCTGTATCCTAGCAACGGTTTAGGGCTTGCATTTGATGTCAAAATAATGGGTCCTGCTTAATCTCTTGGTTTTTTGAAGTAGGGGGTAAAACACTGAAATCCAGGAGTTGAGGGGAAAAAAATGACTGAGAAGCATTCTAAAAGCAGACCTATGGGGTATATATAGACGTGCACACTCTGATGTGTATGGGTAAACAGATAAACACATGTATACACAAAATAGATGGTCCAGTTTTTGTCTTTAAATTGTTTAGACAAGAGTGAAAGCTGAGAAATGGAATGATGTATATCACTTTCAAGATACCAGAGGCTTTTAACAAATACAATCTTCCTCCTGCTTTTATCAGTTCAGTGTCTTCTGTAGAACATGACTTACAGTCCCAGTTTTTCCTCATTTAAATTTGGTCCTATCACCATATTAAAAGAAAAATATATTCCTGTCTCTCCAATTTCTTGTACCTCTCCCGTTTTCTTTCAAAGATTTGTTTGAAACATACTGATTAAGTCATCTAGCTCCTAGTGACACTCTCCAAGCTACACCACAGCTGAGATTTTTCTGTATTGACTATTTAAAACATCAATTGTGACGGAAAAATCCAAATGGCTTGGTTTATAAGAGCACCGAGGATATATGGTAGCACCCAGTAACAGTGACCAAACAGAAGAACATTATTGGTTATCTCTGCTTCAGTTCAGAGACTGGAAAGCACTTTGAAAGCCAAGTATTCAGATCTGGGTGGCTGCCAGAGAAGTATATTCATACACACACGTATGTCTGATGCACATGTGCATGTACTGCTTCTGCAGAAGAAAGACACAAGACCAAATCTATAATTTTAAAGACCGAGGAAAAGTGAAAAACTGGCAGCCATGCTGTTATAGTCTTTCCCAGGCAATCAAATCCTCCTTTCTATCGGCACAAGTTTGCAATTCTTACTTTTAATGCCCCTGGGAACACTGCAAACCAGGTAGGGGAACAGAACATCAGCCGTCCCATGAGCAACAAGTAAATAGGGTTTAGTTGGACCTGTGGGTTTCTAAACAAGGCTGGTGTTCAAACAGGCTTGGGGCTATTTGCTCTTCTTTGCCCCCAAGGCCTCAACAGAACACAAGGAACAAAGATGGTTTCAAATTGTGTTTTGGGTTTTTTTTTTAAAATTTTCCTATACATCACTTAAAAATATACAGGGGGAAAAAACCCTTTCCCTCTGAAAACTCAGGGTGAGGGTACAAACCAGCAGAAGGTTTTGTACAGCAGCCACTGCTCATCCAGCAGCTACATCAACAAACCTTCAAACACCCACAGTACCACAGCTCTGCCTTCCCTCGCTGCACCCCACTAATCCACTCCCTTGGGAAGAGCCACATCCAGACAGGTAGACCCTGTAGCATGCCCCTAGCATCAGCTAACCCCAGCTCTGTGGGACCAGCAGAGACACAAAAAATTAAGAAATAGGAGGAGTCGCGCCTGGGTGCCTGGTACAAAGAGAGATCCACAGCACAAGAAGAAAAACACTGCTCGCAGGAGAGCAATTTCTTTTTGTTATCCACAATATTTTACTTCTAGCTGCAAACCTGGAGCTTGAAAGGATCCTTGTGAGCGCTGTTTATTTATTTAAACCAATTCTCGCAGCTCTTCTTCTCTCTAAACAATACCGAGGTGAAGAGTTTACAGGAGCACGTTGTCCGGAGTTCAGCAAGCGCTCCTCTCCAGCTCTAGCACAAGGCAGCACCCAGTTGGGCAGAATTCCCCTTCTTTCTCTCTTCAAGGGAACTGTTTACTGCGTGGGCACACACACACAGCAATTCACCTTTCTCTGCAATTGTCATCACAGTCATTCCCTGACAGATATTATTATCCCCTGAAGATGGTGCGTGGACAACCCTATCCCCCGCTAGGCTGTCCCAGTTTTATAAACTGCAAATCTGGTCAGCTTACTCTACGGGAGGAAAAAAAAAATATAAATAAAGCTGTTTAAGAAGGACAGCTGGGGCCACGCTGCCGCATTAATGCGGCCCCAGCAGAGGAAAGGCACCATCTCTCTTTCACTGCGGGTCCATCCTTCCCCCTGCAGTGACACCCACACCACCAGTGAGCCCAGTCATGGGCTTTACTGGGCAGCAAAGTGGGGCCCAGCAGCAAATCATCTACAATTCCCATAGCAAATGAGATGTGGGTTGGGAAGCAGGGTCAAGTGCCTCCGTGGCCCAGATTCCCTCCCAGCCAAAACCGTTGCAAGAAAGCACTACGAATTTGGGCAACACTTGCTTCAGCTGGTGCTGAGCAGCATTAAAGATGAGCACGGCCTTGTGCATCCGCCTGACCAAGCTCAGCCTAAGCACATGTCTAAGGATGCCTCAAACTGAAAGTCAACACAGAAGGGGTTTAAATGCCAAGCAAAGTTTGAATTAAAATACACTTCTTTTTTTTTTCTGCAGAGCTATGCGATGCAACACAGGTTGGCAGTAAATAAAAACAAAATAAAGAAGCCACTTAAAATATATTTTTCAAAGAGCAGCACTGCAACAGGGTCTCTGATCAAAAGGCCATTGTATGAACATGAGTGAGTCTTACACATAAATTGTGCCTCTGTGTTTTCAAAGGAATTTTAAAAACCTCCACAAACCACAAAAACAAAACAGAAATACCCCAAACCACACAACTTGCTTAAGTACTCATTTTGAGGGCAAATATTCCCTTGATCCATAAGCAACAGAAGACTTGTAAACTGGGGGACTATGTAAGTTTTCCATCCTGGTGTCATATAAGCCCATTTCCCCTAGATAGGCAAAGCTAAAATGAGAGGCTGGTAAGGAGAATACCATTAAAAAATGGTCTGACACAGAGGTAGATGGCTTACCAGCCAGCTTCTGAACAACTTGCTTGTATAATCCCTCAACACACACCTGCCCGAAGTAATTTGTCCCCTTTTGAAAGTTTTTTTACTAGGATTTTTAGTTTTGGGTGGTTTTATTTTTGAAGTAAAATAAATTTTGTTGACCCTGCAACAAATCAGTTCCAAATTTTATTTGTTAATTACCATTAGCCACACAAAACACACTGAAGAGTTTCTCTTCTTCGGCCGGATGAGTAAAACTCTGCAGACAGGTAGAGACAACTCAAATGCCAGTGAAAACCAAAATCTTTAAATAAACAATAGAGCAGCAAACTATAGGAATTTAAAAAAACCCTCCTTTTAAAAATCAGTCTAAGTTAAGTCACTATTTGGTAGAAACTCATTTTGACACATACCTGCTTTTTGCTTAGAACCAAGGGACAGAAATCTCTAGTTACTACCACACTGCAAACAATAACACTTTGACAGGCTTAAATAAAATCTAAAAAAACCCCCCCAAAACAACTCAGGCTGCTGTCAGATGATCAGCTCATGGGGCATTTAAGTTCTTTCAGTTAACATTTACAGTCACACAAAAAATATTCGTATCTTGTGGTCACAGTGAGATCCCACATTATCATCCTTGATCTGCTTCTTTCATGAGAATTTTCATCTGGTTTTCCAAATCAGCATCCCATCACAGAAGTCACATAACACCACCAGAGTCTGGCAAGCACAAGACTTGGGAATTCACTGTACTGCAGACCCTCATCAAGTAACATTCAAGCTCATGCTTACAGTTTAAGTGATTTCAAAAGAGATGAGTAACGGAAGTTTGTTTTTTAAGTCTTTGGTAGTAGTTTATGCCACACCAGGAAACCCTGACTTTTCGGTGTACAAATTTCCCCTCTCCCTGTCACCTGAAGAAAGCAGAGCACAGCCCCACTGGCATCCTCACCTACAACCTGCTGCTGACTTGGAATTTAATGTTAAAATTAAAAAACTGATACCAAGTAATATTCTAAAATTAAGCTCAATATTATGTTTCAAAAAAAAAAAAAAAGGGTACTCAAGACCAATATCATTATATGAGCTAAATCAAATGTTTAGAATTTTGGTCAAATTCAGGTTATCACCAGCTGCTTCTCTAAAAGTGTCTTGGATTCAGCTGGGACTGCAAATGTGACTGCAAATCTTTCTAGCCTAGTCTTTCCTCTTAGGCTCTTCTGCTTTTAGCCACAGCCATAAAACCTTTGAGAAGTCCCTTTCCCATTATGTTGCCACTAAGATGCTGACGGTGAAGAGATGTGCAAGAATGCTACAGAATGGGAAAAAAAAAAAGTGTAATTTTATTTCTTACCTACAAATGTAGGTAACCATCAGTGAGTGGTAGATTGCTTAACTTCATTACACAGATACTTTTCATGTTTTGTTTGCGATTATTTAAAATGGATTGTTGGTACCAACTCATTATAAGCAAAATGGGGGAAAAAGCACCTGTGACAGTAAGTTGTGACCTTAGGAGAGAGCCCGGGTGCAGAAAGCACTTGAAGTCTTTTCAAGGGAACACATCTGTGTTGCACCAGATGCAGGTTCCAGACTGGAATCTTCAGGCAACAGTGAGCAACACAAATATTCATGACCATCTACTGCCATTCTTTTTGTGGTCTGCAAATTCCAGAATGCTAATTTCAGTTGATGTGTGGATGTATAACTTATCTTTTGGTATTTATATACAACTATCACATTTTTAAAGTGATTAACAATGCAAATACTCAGCATCTGCCATTTCAAGTGTTCTCTGTCAGTAAAAGGTTTTAAAAGGTTTTGATCTCAACATGCTGAACTGCTGAGACCAGTAGTCTTGCATTTATGCCAGTGTAAATTAACAACAAGTCAATGGAATTAAACTGGAACAAGAAAAAAGTGGTGCAAAGATTCTGATATTCCCATTTTGATTATCACCGAAATTAGACTTGAAATGCACTGCAGTGAAGTCAAGAAAAAAGCAAAATTAATATTTATAAACCAAACAATGCAGTTAAGATTAATAACGCTGACTTTGTTTCTTCAAACTGTAGCATGAGTTGCTTGACCATTTGTAGCAGCTTTCTGTTTTATTCTTTACGTATTCTTGATATAGTGTAGAAATAAGTTGGTATTTTTTAGGTATTTTCAAATGGGGTTCCAAAATTGTGAAAAGTAACTAGAGAAATGCATGTAATGGTGCATTTTGGTTATTCAGTTTAACAGACTCTGGAAGATACTGCACTGAGAACCATCCACCCTTAGAGGACATCCCTCAGCTTGGTTAACTCAACCCCATGCTTCCATTTGCCAAGTTCGAACACAAAGCACCAGTTGTGAATGAGAGGCAAGGTCCTCTCGCCGGGGCAGATAAATAATCCCTGAGGCGAACCTCTGGCCAAGGGATGGACCAGCTGGAGGAAAGGGGTGCCTGCTGGATCTGGGTTCCCGTTCATTAGACACATCCTGCTGCTTAGCCGCGAACCCTCTGCAAGACAGGACTTACTTAACGCGGAGGCCGAACAACTAATTAGCGGCTTTTTTCCGCCGACTAATACAATTCCGTTCTAGCTGCTCCATAAAGAAGATTCAGTGGAATACCTCTGTGAAAGCAGCGGAATTCCAGGTAGTTATGGTGACGAATTTCATTGTGAATGAGGATCAATGTCCCATACTACTTTGAATAGTAATTTCTTAATTCTTATTCAAATCCGGCTAGCAAGATAATATAACTTGAACTGAATTGGCCATGTGATCCTGATGGCATCCCATTAATGGGCTGTTCACTTAATTTATGTAATTTTTAAAAATTAAATAGTCATATTTTAAATCCCTACTGCAGTCCTTCAGATTGAAAGTACATGTTTAAAAGTTATAGTCTCTTTATAAATCAGTATGTCTGCACTTCTTAGTTTGTTGACTGAACTTTCCCCAAGTTTTAATTCATCTTTTCTCATCTCCCTCTCTCCTGCCTGTGGGAACATTGCAAAATCCCTGCATCCAGCCGTTTCATGCCCATTTACTAGCCACGTTATGCGCCACAGGAAAAAACCCCCACATTTGTAAATTCTTATTTGGGTTGGCAAACAAACCATGATTTTCTATTTGCACAGAGAGAGCATAAAAATCCAGTTATAGGGACACTTTCACTGATAGTCAAAAGCCAAATAAATCCTGTCTGTAAGCAAAACGACCATGAAGGCAGTTATTAATAACAACAGCTTACAGACCTAATTCTGCAAGATGCTGAGCCTCCCCCTCCGAGCAAAGAGGGACCCAAGGTGATCGGCACCTCCTGCAAAGTATTTGGCAACTGTGGCCTAAGGGGCTCGATGCAGACGCTCTGTCGTGCCCCAAGAGCGCAGCTGCCCCCAGCAGCCCCAGCGAGGGCCAGCCCTGAGAGGGCGCACGCCACTGGGAAAAGAAATGCCCCCTCTCTCCAGGGCTATTTATAAAGCTTGCACTAAACATTTAGAGCCAAGCCCTAACTTGGCTAGGTGTCAAGGACCACACTGAAAAAAAAAACCCCTATACCCTCATTAAGAAAACGCATGAAGCACTGATTTCTATTTTTGGCCACCGTTGTAAGCATCGCCAGGGTTACAGCTGCTTTATTGTGGTTTCTCAAGAATTTCCTTGATAAAAAAGGACAACAGAATTAGCTGAGCCTTTTGGAAATAGCTGCACAGTCCAGCTGTAAAACAATGTCAAGTAGCTGGCAAAAAAACAAACCAAAACCCCATAATACAACAGTAGCTACATGTCTACCAGCAGTGGCACGTTTGCCCTCTGAAGTTCTTTATTTGGAACTGGGAAAGGGTAAGAAGAGGGAGACTTGAAATCTTATAAATCTACTGCCCAAACTGGTACAGAAGTGTTTTTGTTGGTGAGCACATCACGATAACCTGCTGGTGAAGACGCTCTTTTCTAGCAAGACCTACGGGTGCCGCACGCACAGACGTGCATGTGGAGATAAGGGATGGAGATGGAAACGGGTTCAACGTTCTTTTCTTTCAGAGGGAAAAGCATTAGCAAACAGTGTACTAGGAGCAAGGACTGAAAAACAAAGTAATAAAATCTTCAAAGCAATTAGTCTTTCTTATTTCATGCCAAAGAATTACAATCTGTATCATTTGCTAGGAGAAGGCAGCTAAGGTGCAGGATTTAGAGTCAAGAGGACTGGATTTATCAAAGCCTTGGGCAAGCAGCTCTCGGCTTTTCCTACAAAATGCCTGCCCACTCCCTCAGCTTCTGCAGGAATCAAAGATGATCAATGGTTTGTACCTGTTGGAAAGATGAAGAGAGAGGAAGCTTTCACTTGTGCGTGTGTATGCATACAGGCCTATTTCATGTCTGTAAGCAGGGACGGATCATCCATGTACTAATTATGTCCCTGGAGTTTTAGAACATTAAATAAAAAATTTACTGTAAAGGCAATGAAATGTCCAGACAAGGACATTATAACACATTACATATTAATTTCAGTGTTCATCTTTTTATACTATTATTCCTGCATTTTTTGATTACGATAAATAAAAATTTCCTGCCCCTCCCTCAGTTTAAATTCAGAAATATTGACAAACATGCTGAACAGTGAGAGGAAATGGCTACGTGGGGACACTACAAGGAAGTGCACTAGTTATTTCTTATTACCCAACTTTGCAGGCAAAGCTCACAAGAGAAGAGGAGAAAACTTTTGTGGGTAAAGGAGAAAGTGAAGTCAGGCAGTTCACCACCAACTGTGCAGTAATCCTGCACATTGGGAACCAATATCTGAAGTTCAGAGTAAGTTTCCATGTTAAAATTTAATACTCCTTCACAAGTCAAATTTTCTCATACCTCAGTACTCCTAGCGATATACTAAGAAAGGTTATAATTATACATAATCACAATAATCAGCCCCATAATTATTTCACCTGGGACCCTTTCCATTCCTGCCTGACTTAGCTATATGGTGTCAGTTTTTAGACTGAGCACCATGAGTTGTGGGAAACAACTTTAGCTATAGAGTGACACAATCAAGACCAAACCAGGTTAGCTACTGTGCCCCTGGCAGTGTAAGTCTTGAATAATAAAAGTCTTCTCTTAGATCAAGCAGTAACCTAATACCTGTATTTAAAAAAAAGAAAAAAAACAACAAAAAACCCAACCAAAAAACCCACACAGAAACAGTGGATTCATTTGTCATGTACAAGTAGAGAAAACAGGGCACTCAGCTGGAACCCAGAAGATATGAATTACAGGTAATATTTTCAAAATTGTCTAAGGTCTAGATAATTAAATTAACTCAGGCATAGCTCACTCAACATCATGGTGCCTGGATTTCTTTTTAAATATGGGTTCAAGGTCAATGGTGAGCAATACCTGAAAATCCTTAAAAATCCTGTCTTTTAAGAAGCAAAATCCTATTTGGGGGTGACGGTGAACATCTGAACACCGACAAAGCCAAAGTTAGGTACATTTGTTCTCTAACCTGTACTATTGGTGATGGAAGAAGTGGGATTCCTGAGGACCATCCGAAGTACCCACTGGGCTCACCTCCAGGAGAGGCCTATTTCAGCACATAACCTGCAAGGAGATGCTGAAATACTCACCCCACAAATCCCTGCTTTTCCTTATAACTACACTTGTGAGAGAGCCCAGAGTCAAGCCCTGAAGGGCCAAGTTCCCTGACAGCAATGGTCTTCAGAAAAATGTTTTTCTTTAAAGTGCTTTCACTCATTTTGCTAGTTTGTCAAGCTACATCCTTCTTCGTACCCAATGCCCTCGCCTGTTGGTCTCATCTTTTCCTTTTAGACGGCAAATCCTCCTCTAGCCTGGAGACCCTTTGTGTTCACCTCTTCCCTTGCAGCCCTCAGCATGTGCTTGCCCATCTCAACATTAGCAATGTGTAGTGAGTTGGCTTGGGATAAGAATGTGATGGCACGAGCAGGTCTGCCATTGTCACTGTGCCAGCCGGGAGGTTTTTGTTTTGCTCAGTTAAGAAGTGCAGTATTTGTACAGACATAATAATGCATAAGAGATCATGTCTATCTTTGGATTCTGCAGAAGTGTTTTTCACTGAGTTCCTAGTAGCCAAGTTAACTCTTTGCCCAGAATGAATATGCAGCATCCCAAACGTGGAGTGAATGAATGGAAAGCCAGAAATAGAGCCCTGAAGATCAATAGATTTGACTGAGAAAGCGTTTGCATTCTCAGGGGTAGAGATCATTGTGTTTCTAAGTGGATCAGAGATATGATCCTTGGCCGCTGTGAATGGAATGGAAACTGGATGCCATCAGCAGGAGATACGAGTGCTGATGCAGTGAGGTAATGTGGTAAGGAATAGCGGAGTGGAAGGAATGCAGTGCCACTGCCCTGAGGAATCTTAAAATTAGCTCAATCTGGCATTCAAACGCTGGGTGAGCGGAAAAAAAAAAAAAGCACAGCAATTTTAAAGAGAATCATTTCTGAAAGGAGAACAGTGGCTCACTGCACTGCCAATCAAGACCCACGAGACGACTCACTACAAACCTGCCACTGATCTCACCAGAGCCACCACAATCCTGGGAAGGAAAGGCAGCATCGAAAAACGATGGGTTAGCTCTATAGAAATACAAGCTAAAGTCAACCTCAGATCATATTTTTACAAGAAAAATCTCAGAAGAAAGGTTAAATTTTTGTACAGTTTCTCTAAAGATCCTATCAGGAGTCATGTCTGCTTTGAATGATACCAGCAGTAGGTTTCACTTTTGTCTCTGATGAGAGTGAGGTTAGCCTGAAAATTAATATAATGACTCCAGCCAAAATGTAGCTGCTTTAGTAGGGTTCTCAGGGCACTGATTGTCTCCTCTCTAAAGTCAAGATGCTACTGCTTGCTTTATTCTGAGAAGGTAGTCAGTCGCCTCTTCTTTCCACCACCTTCTTCCACAGCTCCGATGCACAATGGTTATTAACCTTTCACAATAATTTCTATTATTGTCAGGAATGCAGAGGATAAAGCATAACTCCAAGCCTACCTCGGGGTTATGTTTCAGGGGCTAGAGGCAGGAACTGTGAATGAAATATTCACATTGATGGCTTTATTTTGAAACTGTGTACTGTAATGCTTGTAATTAGGACTACCCTAATTTTCTTCTATTCAAAATTACAGGGTATTCCTTACCCCTTCTGCACATTAAATACCACAGCCACAGGACAGTCACAACCTGCTGGCAGGCAATCAAACTCCCAAGAGAAGGAAACGCACACACCACAGCTGCTTTTCCGCCACATGCTGTCCCAGCAAAGAAGGACTGAAAGTCCAAGTGAAGATGGGATCCGACTGCAAAGCCAACACGCAGATTTTACTATTGAAGGTTACTTGGTACCTATTCCAAGGTCTAACCATGGACACTGAATTGTGTTTTACATATTTAAGAAGCATTATATTAACATTTCCATCAAAAGAGAAAAAAAAAAAGAAAAGGAGAAATAAAACCTTATTAGGCACAATTCTCAGTGAGTGATAGCTGCTTGGCACAGAGCAGACTGGGTCGTGTCAAGGAGATGGTGATACACACCATCCTTACGCCAACCCCAAATTCCCTATATCAGCACTTCTAAATTCTGCTGCTATTCTACAACTGCAGGCCTTGGGCAAGCAGAAAAGGCAGAAGTGAAATAAAGCCCTGTCATGTCAGCTCCCTGCACCACACACCCCTCAGCAGAAGCACAGAGGCAGAGGTGCAGGCTGAGAATTAAATAAAATAAAAAGGAGGAAAATTCTCATTGCTGGTCCCAAAGGAGCTTCGCTTTTATAGGGGAAGAGCCTTGCCAGGACTTTGCAATCAGATGATAGCACCCCCTGCATTGTTCAAGCACTGTCAAGGGGCATTATACTCAGAAGATAATCCAGTCCTTGAACTCCCTAGGTACTGGTTTTAAATACCTCTGATGAGATCCAACTGCAGCCTATCTGGGTATGCCTCAACCATCTAGCATCACATTTGGTTATGTCTACAAAAACACCAGCTAGGAAGAAAGAGATAATGAAGAATGATTTTATAGTCTTTTATTTGAGAAAAAGCTAAACATATGGATCCTGGCACCGAAAGTATGGAATCTGTGATAAAAACATATGGATATCCATATGGGGGAAAAAAAAAAAAAAAAAGGAAAAAAAAAAAAAAGCTTCTTGGCCAGAAATTCTGTGCTTGCATTTTTATCCTGTATGCACAGTGCACCCCCTTCCCTCTGCAGCGCGACGCTGCCTGCCGATGGATTAGGATGTTATAAATTCACATGCAAATTTCACAAAATGCTCTACTGTTATCAACTTTATTAGATTTACGAATACAGTCCTGCTTATATTTTTTTATTCTCTTAATCCCTTTCATCACTTAATAGCTCAGAAAGTAATGGATTTCAGTAAAAAGGAGAGGCTTATTACAATCAATCCTGTTGCTCTATCTCTGCTCGACGCTCGACTAATGAAACTTATTTTTCTTCAGGACCTCTACAGGAAATCCTTTCCTAAGGAAAAAAAAAATGTTTAATATGTTGCTGACTTGTAATACTGCAAGTGTATTATTCCTCTCCTTTGGGTGTCCATCCAGAGGTTTGTAAGAGCTATTAATCGTACTTTATTCACCAAATTCTAGCCTGTAGTGACACAAGAAGCTACTGAATCTTATTTAATACAATACGCCAACTTATAGTTCAAATGACTGGAGGCCCTCACAGTGTCTTTTAACTCTGAAAACTCAAAGATTAATTTTCTTTTTAAATAGTGATGGTAACAAGTTGCCAGAAAGGGCAACTTTATCATGAGGTTTACATCTCAAATAGTCCCACTGCTGAGGATCACAAAGTCTCTGTCATCCAAGTCAGCCTCCTCTAAGATCTTATTTCAAGCATGCCACTCTCAACAGGGTTTTTAAAGCAGTCTTAGTTCCCTCCTTTGGCATTCCTTGAATGAAAAGGCAAAGCAGAAAAACAGAAAACACCCAACCTTCATTATTAAATGCTCTGTTAAGAGTTAAGGAATCACCCACAGATTTACTGCTTTAGCTAAACCTGCAATACTCCAGGGCACCCACAGCCTCCAAGCCAGTCCCACCCATGCTGCTTGGCCCACCTGCCTGCTCTTCTCTCCATCACTGCTGGAGTCCCCCCCAAGCCTGGAAAGGGGTTCCACAGCTTGTCCCCGTGTCCCAGAGGCTGTCCAGTGGTGTTACCTGATATGATACAGCCAGTGAAGCTGCCCAGAATGTTCCCCTGACACAGGACCACCAGCAAACGGCTCGGACGCTGCCGGCCAAAGAACTCCGCTTGCTCCTGATGCGTGGATGCAAAAGTACATGGATATGCTTATTTCACTGCAGAAGTATGAGGAAAGAAAACAACTTTGGGGTCACTTTTATGCCAGCAATGAACAAGTGTTTTAGCACTTACCAAGTGTTTGATACCGCTCCAGAGGAGAGCAAAAAAATGAGATGCACTGAATGTAAGCAAGAGAATATAAGTCCCAACGTACCAAAAGGAAGCTACAGACCAAGACACTTCTTCAAACCAGATTCCTTACAGTTAAAGAGCACTCAAGGAAATATTTTTCTTGGATTTATTTATTATTGATGTAAATATTTGTTTGCTGGGGTTTTTTTTTGCATCTGACCAGGATTGGAAATGGAAGTACCATGAGAAAAGTTAAAAATATCATAGGCATAATTTCAGAAAGAAGAGGTGCAGCATGTATCGGGAACAGGAATCAAAATTCCATTTCCATTTTCCAGCTGAACAAGGCCTGCAGCACAATACCAGTGGACAATAACATGGGATTTCCTACGCTTCAGCCTCTGCTCTGGCCAGTTCCAGAACAATCCACAAACGGTACGTGATGGAACCAACCATGTGATACTTAATCAGGAGGCAGTGCTTCCTGGCCCGAAGTGGTTGTGTTCTTAAACATAGGGATGACTTCTTTCCTACC
The DNA here is from genome assembly GCA_013398855.1 of Mohoua ochrocephala. Classification (NCBI taxonomy): domain Eukaryota; kingdom Metazoa; phylum Chordata; class Aves; order Passeriformes; family Acanthizidae; genus Mohoua; species Mohoua ochrocephala. The sequence goes on from VZTA01020421.1 coordinate 197,516, forward strand.
ATAACTAGTACAGTTACTAATATTTTAAGTTTTTTTTTTTTACTCATTTGAGTAAGATATGCTTCTTGTTACTACAGGTCAGCAAAGGGAGGTTAGGAACGCAATGGCTTTGTGTCTGGACACAAGCTTCCTGCAAAACTTGACCCTACAAATATCTCACATGGTTAATTTTACTCGCATGAGCACCTGCTTGTATGAATAAAGTTACTCACGTGAAGAAGTGTTTGCAAGACTGAGCCCTAAAGCCATTAAATTAATGGCGGAAATATATATAAAATATATAATTGATGAACAAGTGAATTAGGATTCTGCTCAAAAGTAGGTAGAAAAGGATTATCACTCAGGCAAGCTCTCTCTTCAGTGACTGTTTCTGATTGATAGATTTGTATAAGGCTGAGCTTCTGATTAGTTCTGAGATATGAATGCTTCAAAAATGTAGGAATAAAAAAAAAAAAAAGACTTTCTGAAAATGAAATGCAATATCCAATTCAATTAAAAGAAAAAGCTATTATCTGGAATTGAACCAAGACTTTGGGATAACGTTATTTATTCTGTGCCAAGTTTAGTAGATGTTTTCCAAAATGCCAGTTTACTTGGATTTTATGGAAAAATTGACCTTTTCACCCAGAACAGAGGCTGCTAATTTCATTAAAGTTGTTAGATATTTCCTCAGAGGACATCCATGCCAATTCTAGTATTTCACTCCCCTATTTTCATCTATATTCCTCCTGCATGGAAGTGGCCTGACAAAGCTATAACTGTGGTGTTGTTTCCTGCTCTTTCTGTACCCACTGCCAATGTATTCCATTATTCAAACTCTGAGAACATTCTGGAGACTGGGAAGAGTAAGTGCTGCCCATCCAGAGCTGCCCTCTTCCCGACGGCCAGCAGCCCTAAGCCCCTGGGTCAGGTAATCTGCACCACGAGCATCCCAGAAGAGCCTGAATCAACTCAACTGACAGGAGATGAGCCAAGCCTGTCAATTCATACAGCAGCTTGAGCTCATCATCTGTATTTACATAGTTCCTCAATCAAACTCCTGCGCTCTGTAAACTACGTTTATTACCCTTCTTACGGGCCGACACGGTTTTACAGTTTGCTCTCCTTACAGTAGAGGCACAGATCTACTCTTGATAGCTATTTTGTACCTTAATTCTCCCTTTTAAGAGGGAGGGAGCAGTTATTACTTGCCAAACCAGCACATGTTCATAGAGAGAGTGCGGTCAAGTGGTCAGGAGCAGAGCTGATGTTAATTAGCAATGAAATGAGGAATGAACCAGCATTAGCCCTGAGACTAATCAATGGGAAAATCACTCCAAGCAGGCAGCTTAATGAAGTACTATACAGCTGTTTATTTTTAGTCTGTTTTAGCCTGACAACAAAATCCCGATTAATTAAGGAAAAAAAAAAGTCTTTCTAAAACGTATTTCCTTGTAGAGCCTTGCTATAGCTCTGATTTGTTTGGCTTTTTTATTGCATTTGTCTATACCTCTCCCTGGCAATTAAAGGCCCAGCTAGAAAAATTAAAGCAGGTCAAAAAAGCATGTACCCATCAGTGGCACACGTTTGTCACCAGCACAACCTGCCACCTCGCAGGTGGCCCATTCAGGGCCCTTTGCAGCACTTAACTCCCTGCCCCTCTACAGCGGCAGCCAGAGGGCAGAGCATCCTGGTCCCCAGCCTGCTCCTGCCATCCCTGTGGCAGGGATGGGCTGCCAGAGGGAAGGATGAGTCCTGTGGCACGATTTGGGTGAGGCAGCCTTGGTCCTTTTGCCATCACAGAGCTCCATCAGGACCCTGGATGAGGACACCAGTGCACAGTGTCTAAGTATGTTTGAAAATCTGGGCTTTGCCCTCACTGTGGTGCAATTCCTCACAGGCAGAGGAGATGCAGTAGCGCTTCCCAAAGGTTTGCATTGGATCACCTCAGGTGAATCACACATTACCTGCCAAATAAGTCCCTAACCAGGACATCCAAGGGTGATGTGGCTGTTCCCCCACTGGCTGCTCTCTTGGGCACCCCTGTGTCTTGTAGGGTCCCCCCAACATCTCCTTTTTAACTCAACCCTGCACTGGGCTCTTCCTTTGTGCAAACCTCAGCCTTTTCTAACAAAGCTGGTATAGCACACTTTGAACACGGTGATGTAGAAGAGGCTGGAGAAGAAGGTTGGGATCTAGAGCCTTTCTCCCAGAACACTACACCAGGAGACAGCACCATAATATAATCTTGATTTACCTAGCTGAAGAAATTCTACTCTTTAAAATACGGCAACAGTGAGAAGCAAAAAAATTGAGGCTTTACTTTGTCTTTCTCTTGAAGACTCCAAATTCGCTTTTTGGTACACTCCTGCACAACAGCAGAACAGAAAATGGCATTTGCATGACAGTAAAAGTAGTTATGACATTAAGAGCAGGAATTTAACACCAACCATAACATGAGTTGGAGACAAAGGAGGACAACAATCCTCCTCCTGCACGGTCCCCACCCACCAGAGTAGAAATAGACACAGGTAAAAGGCCAGTTGAAACCAGCTCTTATAGGATATTTTTTTTCCCTTTTTTTATTGTGTGTATTGGACAATGCATTGTTTGTTTGATCAAAGTCCTCTCATACACCAACAGAAGAATGACTGAGGAGAGGAGTTTCTTAATCTTTCCAAATATAATCAATAAACCACCTTTGAAACTGCGTCAAAGAAAAAAGGGGCAGGGGGAAAATAGGACAGTCTTATGCAGGCACATAAGCTTCCCTGGGCTAAATGCACATTCTTGTCTTTAGAGACTTTTCTTGTCTGTATGTTGCAATAAACACCATTCTGCAACCTTTTAGGCAAGCACGACCTAAGTGAGAGCTGGGTGAACGACACAAACTGCTCTTCCCCAGGAAAGAAAGAAATCTTTAAACTGATATTATCGGGCCCTCTGTGACAGAGACAATTTCTAAGTCAAATTCACCTCCTGAAGATGGAGACATTACAGTAAATGTATTCATTAGATCTCGAGTGACAAGCCTTAATTAAAATGTACTGTGTTTGCAAAATGAGAACCAAAATTGAAGACACTCAAGTACAGTAAATATATCTTTTGCATCGAGCAGAGCAAGACAGACACTAGCTTCCACTTAACACTCAAAAGATACTATAAAATGAATGCTATAGATATATTTCAATAGCATATATATTTGTTAGAAAACTTCTGACAGAGCATACATACTGTAACATAAATTCAGACACGTCTGCATTCGTACACACAAATTAAATTTCTTAAGGACTCTATTGTGCAGACAAAAAGCAAGTTTTACCAGTTTTTCTTCCTTAGTCATTAATTCCGCAACCTGCTGAAATAAATATTGCTAATGCTTTTCACTTCAATAACTCCATTCATGCGAAGATCACAACATTTCACAAACATCAGTTAAATAAACTGCCTTGTGGGAGAGGCAGTGGCTATAAAAGAACTGACCGACTGCTGGGGGTAGAGGTGGAAGATCATACCTGTTTAACAGCACACAGTTGGATTATAAATTTCTCAAGCTTAGCACATGCCAGCACGGTAGAGGAAAAACATGTTTGTCTTTTTCTAAAAGCACACATGGGCGTTTAAGTCTTGCTACAAACACACCAGCTGACTGAAAGGACCAACTACTCTTTGATTGATTTCAACTTGGTTATGATTACTTGCAAAGGAAGTGAAGGGGTTTTACCACAGCCAACCAAAGGTGCTTACTTGCAAGACCTGATTCCATCCAACTGTAAAGTTTGATTTTCAGAGGGCTCTTATTTTTTTCTTTCTTTTTTTTTTTTGGCAGCAGGAGGTGGGGAAGAGCCACTGTGAAGCAATTATTTGTTAAAAAGTGCAGACCTCAAAAACAACATCACTAGCCAGGTAATCCCCTTTATAGCATGATTTGATAGCTCAGGGAAAGCTAAACAAAGGCACAATGCACTGCAACCACAACAGCTGGGTTGGAAATTGCTGCAGATTGTTAGGAGGAGCTGCAAACTAGAGATAGGCAGTGAAGAGGTTAGAAATGATAGGGGGGGGGAAAAAAAAAAGGAGACAAATTACTCCAAAGACCATATTCTTTAAATCGTTGAAGCAAAACATGTTTATTTGATTTGTTTGTATGCCTATTAAAAAAATGCTACTTTGGGATTCTAGAAACCCAGTCTGTCAATTTTTCAGCTTCTGCACTTTCATGGTTGCTTAGAGCTGTTTAATGCAAATACACTTCCAATAAGAGATTTCATGCCCCTAAATTACACCCAGTTAAGGGCGAATGAAAATGTAAGGTAAATAACTATAATCAGCCATATTATCTTTCTCTTGGCACCTCTCACTTTACAGGCATATTTAAAGGCATCTCTGGGGTCCTATCCTTTTTAACAAGCGGCAGCGCATTTCCTGGAATATTACTTACGGTGCTGTGCTGCAAACATTACACAGGTTCAAATGTTACCTAGAGACCTAGGAAGAATTGCATCTGTTGCAGAGCCACGCTTGTTGACATCTTTAGGAACATCTGAAAGGATGAAAGAAAATCTTCCAAGTCTCTTCTTCATCCCATACCAAGGCTGCCTAAGTCAAGCTTTTACGTCCGATGCTGTTGATCGACGGTGTTGGGGTGCAGCGATTCGGGGCGAGAAAAATGAGACTATGCACTTCTGGTGTTCACCGGAAAGCACTCAGGATTACAGTAAAAAAACCCCAATAAATACAAGAACTTAAAAGCATTTCACTCCCACTGTTATTTTTAAGCTAATAAAACCATGCTTGAGAAGGAAAGGTGATCTGAGCAGAGCTATTAACAGCCTCACAGTCCCTTGCTGTCTCCATGAAAAAGTATAAAGTGATAAGCAATAATCAAGGAGCAACTAATTACTCACTTGGCAAAGAAAATAGAGAAGAATGGGAATCTTCAGAAGGAAATACATCCCTGAAGTCCTTCAAAACAAATCTGGATTATTCCGAGTGAGCTGGAGTTTGCAGCTGAACAGTTTTTTGCTTTGTTTTACAGGAAAATAACTTCAGAATTCTACAAAAAGTACTCTGCTTTAGCTAAAATTGACACAGCACTGACTGAGTTAAACCAGAGGAGCTCTGTGAGAGAATAAATTCCTCATAATAAACTCAGATCAGTTTAGCCTGTCTCTCCCATACATCCCAATTGCTACCATACCTCTATTTACCAGCTTTTTATTATCCAAGCTATTTTTACATCATTAGCTTGCACATCTACTTATGCTGAGGTTCTGCATTCTCCTAGGAAGAAAATTTCTCAGCAAATCAAATTTCACACGGTCATTTGTCTTTAGTGAAGCAGCCCACAAAGTTCTCAACCAATTTATCCCTGTGTGCAGCACCAGCAGAAGCTCTCACTCGACAATTTACATGATCCTTGCTTACGTAAGTAGTGCTAGACCCTGCGTAGAAATGGGTTTCCTCCCACGTGGTTAAAGAAGATGTGGGACAAAAGAGTAAGGGCTGGGGAAACAGATGCACAGCTCCTTGTTTGTGCTACTGGCATGAGAGCTAACCTTTGGAAAGTCACATTTATCCGAGTCTCGGTTCTCTCTCCATAAATGGTTACAGTAACAGCTTCACAGGGTGAAGTCCACTTTTCGTAATCCTCGGATGAAAAGTGCTGAAGAAGAGCAAACTAGGACAAATAAAGGGCTGCCCTGGTCAGGGTGCATCGGGCTGCTAAACCCATCAGCCCCTAGGACAGGTCTTTCAAAATTGCCACGGTATTTCCACTATCACAGTGAAGCAACACAGCAGCCTCCCTGAGCTTTCAGCAGCTCAGGAGCCCCAGAAATGCCTGTTGCGTTCCTGTGAAACATCATCAGGCTGAAACACAGGAATGTTTGATTTCTGCACTGCTACAGGCTCAGAGACAAAGCCATTCCTTTACTGATTATAAATAATAGCTACATTTTCAGTGGAGTAGGGATTGGGAACAAAATATTGAAAACCCATACAATTGTAACAAAAACAGTATTTTGGGGGGGGCAGACAAACAAATACAGACCTACTTTCCCACACTCTTCCAATACATGCTGCCAAGCACCTTTTCTCATCTGTGCAATGCTGCTGATGCCACTGCTGGAGAACCCTCTCTTCCCAAAGCCAGGAATGGACATACAGCAAGTTCCTGATACACAGCAGTACTTCACAAAAATGTCATGATGCAAGTTCATGGGAAAGAAAATACAGGTGACTACTTTCCCAAGAGTGCTGCAGAGGAGTACACCTTAAATTCCATTAAACCCACTTGGGAAATGCAAACCCAGCCCTAAACAGCCCTTTTATTTTCAATGTGTTTTATCTACAATTCCTTAAATGCAGCTGGAAATGTGACTTTCAAATATCCAGGGTTTTGTTATGTGCTCACCTAACCCTCATCTTGGCACCTGACAGAAGGAAGCTGTACACAAGACTTTGATTTTTCTTTTTGAATTAGGAAACATTAAGCACCCAAACTCTCTCATAAAAGATCTGAGGCGTAAGCTACATAACATCTGTGCAAGTAATGTTTTTTTCCACTTAATCCAGACCTTAATGATCAAGAGATATCAGAAAAGTGTCAAAGGAGATAAACCAAGTTATCCCTAATAAAGCATCTACGTCTCCTCACCAGCAGCAGCTGATCTGGGAGCTTCATTCCTGCACCAGGGATATACAAAGACCTCAAAACTTAAATGTCAATGCAATATGCTTGTTGATTCCCTGGGAAAAGCAAGTCATCGTGCACCGAGTTTCTGTTTAGTGATGCTTTGAGGTTCCCAGGATAAACTCTGTAAATAAAGGTGCTGCAGGACATAGCACAATTCTTTTTTCTTTGCCTCTTCCGAGGCATGTTTCCTTTGCTTTCTGAAGGGTGTAACAGCCTACATTTAATGGAAACAGGAATCAAAAAGTGCTGGGGGGGTGTATCAGATCCACACAGTCCCCAGAACTTCCACACCAAGGAAACATCATCATCTCTCACATGCTGTTTCTTCTCTCATCCCCTTCACAAAGGAAACAACTCGAGCAGCGTTCTGTTTGTGCTGTAAACAGAGACCCTGTGGTTGAGATAGAGAGACAAGAATGAAGTAAAACGTGAGCTCAGTGCACAGGACCAGACATGTGACTGGGAAAGTTGGGCGAAGTCCACCTAACCATTTCAGACTATCCCACAAGAAAATCCTGCCTGGAGCACAGACTTGCTCTGCACTGGCTGCAGAGCACAGGATTTTGACAGATTTCAATTGATAGACCCAAAAAACCCTGAGATGACCGAGAGGAGCAGTCACTTAAACTCATTGAATAGCTGTCTGTGACTCCACTTGAAGATTCTTTTGGGGGTAAAACGTTAGCACTGTTATTGCAGAGCACAAAGCCACTTGTCATGTTTTTTTGTCACAGGACTTCAATAAAAATACGCAAGCAAGGCCCAGCCACAAAGAAACTGAAAGATAAACACCCAGGATTACAAACTGCCTGGAAGCCAGCACCAGGATGCTCACAGAGACTTGCTCTGCTGGAGCCAACACTCCTATACACTGCGCAAAAGAGATTAGCCTGGGTGCTACTGCCTTCAGGTCCAGGGACACCAAATGGCTCTGGGCTGCAAGACAGAGGTGTAACTATCCAGGAAGAGGCCATCTTTTGCCAGAAGGGAATATTTCTGATCACCTGGAGATAATGCTGATCGTGCTTTGCAGACATTGCAATGTGAGAGAATTCAAGCAGGCTCCTGAATTGAAGGCTAGAGGGAGTGACTTGCAGGCACATACGTTTAGATAAAATGTGGGTACCGACTTTTAGGACAGGTTCCTCCACTACAATCATCAATTCCATTTTAGAGGAGTTCAGCCATCAGCTGTTCCCTCAAATGTCCCTTCATCAGGCAAAGGCAATCAGCCATGTCACTGGCTGGCACTGAGGCCTTTGACAGGAAAGGGCAAGGAGAGAAGTCATCTGCATATGGCAGCAATTTGGCACCTGCATCAGCACTGCATTTTTGGTGCCATTTATTTAGTGCCTATGAGTAACTGGAGAAAAAATAATATGAACTTGTAGGATGCCACCTCACCACTTGGCACACGCATCCTTTCTTGAAAAAAGATCTTAAAAAAGATCACCTAAAGCCTACTTTTTCCTTTAGTCCCTAAGGAAGTAAAACAGGGATTGGAAACTTTATCCCATCACAGGTACAAGTTCTCCCACTGAATTCAATAGGGCATCAATGATCCAAAGAAAAAAGAACCGTCTCTAAAAATAACAGAAAGACAGGTAATTCCAAAAGTTTCAGAGAAGGCTTTAAGCCTGTATTAATGGATATTAACGGGATTTCAACCAACCAAAAGCATAAACGTCATCACCGCAGCCAAGTATCTCCTCTGCCCTCCCCAGTTCTAAACAGTTCGGTAAATGGCTCCTTCGTTTTCTGACTGGCACTGTACGGCCCTCACCTGGATCCAGGCCAGAAGGAAAAACACCACACACCTATGAGACACTTGAGCACGTTACAGCCCTCGGCCCCAGTTCTGCAAGCAGTTCTGCTTCCTGGAGAAAGAAGGATTTCATCTGTCCCAACACGAAGACCTAAATAAACTTATTTTCAGTGTATTTCAGTTCTGTTTCTCCCTTAGTCTCATTATGCTTGGCATTTAAAACCAGACTGTTTATTTTTATTGTTGCTTTCTTCTCATTTCCCATTAGTTTTCAATTCCAGGTTGCCAGTACAGTCAATGGGAAAATTTGGCTGATGGATGATAGAAAAGATTATTACAGCCAGCTATCTTTTTACATTTCAGGATTCATTGATAAATAATGAGTTATAAAAAGCTGTTGCTTTTGTTGAAAGAAATTTTTAAATAAAATGTTTAGCAGACAGTTGCCACTGTTCCTTTAAAGGGCAGCAAGGTGAAAGACTTGACACCAGCAGGAATGAAGTTATCCTCCCCAGCTCCCTTTCGCAGCAGATAGGCCTCAGCTCCTCACTAATCATCATTTGTCACTCAATGAATTTTGCATCTTTAAATTGCAAAGCACGCACTGGAAGGGGGGAAAGAGCCCATGCACACACTAGCAAGGCCTTGCCTTCTGTTCCCAGGGCTGGGACACACGAGCTGATAAGAGCAAGCTGTGGGCTGCACGTGCTCTCAGGTATCAGCACGCTGACTAGCATCCAACCCTTAACTTCTTTTGGTCGGTTGGTTTGGAAGTTTTTTGCTTTGGATTTTGGTATTTTTCTTGAGGCGGGATGGTGGTGATATTTGCTTGGGTTTAGTGTTTTTTGGTTTTGCTTTGTTGTTTTTTGGGGTTTTTTTTGAAAGAGGGGGGGTGTGTTAATTCCCACCAGTGCACAGCTTGATAAAGGAGGCTATCATGTTTATGGGTTTTGAACTTCTTCAGTGTTGTTTGCAGACAAAAAGTGGGAAAGCCTCCACTACTTTGCTTTTCATTCTGCTTTTTTTTTTTTAAAAAAACCCCACCTTTAAAGTAGATTTTCTGTCTATATTTGAGAGTTTCCTCTGTACATGCTTAGAAGCAGGCTGACCCTCAGAGAAGAGACTTTGTGACCACATCAGGGCTGGCACTCTTCTCTCCTGACTCTGCACCCAACTACCACTAGATGGATGCGGCTCTATCAGAAACAGGATTTTTTTTCCACACTGTGTTTTACACTGAAGTCCCTTGGTTCTTTGTCTGGAGGCCACCTAAATGACAGTAAAACATTTCACAGCAGTTTTTTCTAAAGACGAAAGCCACATTTTCTAAAGACAGCCACATCTAATTCCCCTCAGAGAACAGATTTTAAGGAAATGTGTTACTGTTGAGAACGTAACACGGTGCTCTTTTTGCTTGTTTTGAAGTCCCCCAGTAAGGAAAATGCTACAGACCACAGACATCCATGTGAGAAATATGAAAGACATACAGTGCTGTGGTCTTGAGCACAAAACTTTTGTTAGGATTTGAATCCTGGTCCATGATGTGCTAATGACATATTTCATCTTTGTTTTAAAACAAAACTGTACTTCTACGAAAGGAAATTCAGAGAGCAGATGAGATCCTAGGTAGGTCACAAATCTAATACACAGGTTTTAATTTTTCTATTTTATAACTAGGAGACATTTTTAAAGCGATAGTTCAATACCTGCCTTCAGAAGACTTTGCTGTTACTTTTGTGCACACTCAACGTGAAGCCTCAAATCTTGATGTTAAATTACTTGTAGGAACTGACTGCAAGTTCACACTGCCTTTGGTTTGAAATCATAAATAATTACTATGATGAAGGCTGTCTGTCTACCCCATAACAGCTATAAAAGTAACAGAAATGGGAGAGACACTTCTGAAATCCCTGCACTCACATTTGGTGTCCACAGATGCAGTTGCAAAACTTGAACAATTTGCATGTTTAAACTTGCCTGGGTATTTTCACCTAGCAGTCAGATATGCTAAGGAAGAGACTAAGACAAATAAGCAAAACCAGGAGACTTGCCCTTTAAACCTTTTTCGAGTAAATTCTTTTCTACCAAGGTGGAAGGAGGCAGGCAGTTTTAAGATGTGAAATACTTTCTGTATTTAAAAATAGTAATAAGTAGGCATTAAGCAAATTCTTTGTTCACAGATACTTTCATGAAGCCATAGGGCCAAACTATGGACAATTTATATGGGAAGGGCACTTCATGCCATCAGACCAGCTAGCCTGCCATGGGCTGCAGTGCTGGGAACGCGCATCGGCAGCAATGCTGACTTTCTACTTTGAAGTGAAATTTTTCTACTAAATTTTTCTACTACACCTCAGTGATTTTGGATTCCAATTGCAATAACAGTTGTGATCCCCATCAGACACTTCCATCCCAATGCCAAAACCAGTGATACTAAAAAGTAAGGAACTCCCCACGGGTGCTAAATTATGAGGGCTTCTATTTTCTTCATACAACTGGTTTGCAGATCTATGATAACTACATGGCTAGTATACACTTACAGATCCCGAGACTGCATCAGCAGATCAGCTAATTGTGTTAATTAGCTATTTGCATGCACAATTACCTGATTTGTACAAGCAGTCAAGGTGATCATACATGTAAATTAGGCATGAATTTGCACAATTTACTCATCGGAAAATCTGCTATTCCACTTATTTTTAAGCACTGGAGATCCAGAGCTCCAGAAGAGGCTGGCGAGTTACTGCCTTTATGGCTGATACATTTCCCAAGTTTTACACTCCTTTTGCATTGCTTTTGTACATCAGCGTGGGCAAGCACCCCTGCATGCACAGGCACACAACCACGCATAAAGAGATGGGCACATCATCATCAAAAAGTCATACAAAGGCAGTGAGTGACCTGCATCCCCATACAGGCAGAATTTTACTTCTTGCCTCCTAAAGGTCTTATTTTCCCCCTGTTATCTCTTCAGTTCTGGGAACTGCTGAGCTTAACAAAGTAAACTTGATTTTAGTTATCACAACAAGCTCAGGAAGCTCTGCAAGGAGCAGAAACCCAAACAACTCCAGTGCAAATACTCAGCCTGAAGCCCTGAAGACTGCTTAACGTTTAAAGCCCCACTGCTGCCATGCTGACTTGCTGGTTAGGGGGTTTCAAACACAAATGGGTCATCTACATTTAATGTGAAGTTATACCATAGCTTGTCAAACAAATGGATGTTTATGCCGTCTTGGGCTGTTCAGGGATTCCAGAGTGGAGCACACAGCTATTATAAAAAGCAAATTCTCTGAAAACTGCACACCTATCTCTTCCTCTCCTGAGGTAACATCTTTAGCTGAAGAGGGATTTGGGATAGTACAATATGGAGAGCAAAACCCAAGAATGGATTAGTGCAATGCAATCTCAAATACAAGTACATCTCTGCCTGCCTGAAGTGGCAAGGTAATCAAAAATTTTCAGTTCACCAGGGACAAAAACCACCACTAGTTTAGCCAAGAAGAAACAAACCCCATAAGCTGATTAAGGCCAACACCTACACATGCACACAAAAAAAAAGCCCCAACCATCAAAAAATGAAACCCAAACACTTGTTACAACATAGTGAAGTAGAAGGTTAAAAACAGGTCTCCAGTCTCAAGCGCTGTGCATCTCCGTTTCAGAGGCTGTGGTTATTTACAGGACTTCCTCAGGGAGAGACAATACCAGTGGCTAGAGGTGATAAAGTAATCCAAATGCCTAGGCCTTACAGACAGAGAGAGGTTCAAACCCTACTCCTGTCCCTCAGCACACATTAGCAGAATGATTGTTGTTTACAGCTCCTTCTCTTCTCAACTAGAGACACTTCTGGCCTAGGCAAACTCTGCTTTAGGTGTGCAGCTCCTTCCATCTCACCTTCCATTCTCTCCTCACGAGTAGTCACTAAAACTAAAGGCCTTGGGGTGGAGCTGTTAATGGCTTTGTGTACAAGACTGACATAGCAACACAACTGACAGATTTAAAAGACAAATTACTTCTCTTTTTTCTTTTTTTTCCCCCATCAGCACAGTGTGTGGTGCAAGTGTGCGTAAAACAGTAGGGACCTCTGGAAGAACATCAGGGCTGCATGGAACCATTTCTGAGGCAGCTGCTGATGGTCAACAGGGCAGGACAAGTGCTTGCAGTGTTGCATCTCAATGCCCTGATCCACCACCACTGGAAAGGACTCCAACTCATTCTCTCCAGGGTCTGAATATTAATGCAACCCATTGGCTTTAGGGATGGTACCACTACAGACTAAGCTACAACCACCTTCTTCTGTATCCTTGCAATAAATGAGCACATTTTTCTTTTGTTACATTAAACAAAGGAGGCGTGCTGAACGTTCATTTACTGAAAAATTCCAGGTACTATAAATACACTCAAAATAGGAGTCAAGTTGCAATTCTACTTCCAAATATAAGTCAACCCCTTTGAGACCTGGGGAATAGAGGAGAGCCAGACCCAGCTCAGCCCAACACTCCTCTCTGGCATTCCTCCCCAGGCACATGTGTTCGAATGTGTTTATCTGGGAAGACTCAGGTCAGTCCTGTGCTGTAGGAGCATCTCCTGCAGCTGGAACATCCGAAGCAGGTAGCGCTCCACGTTGTAAACTGCTCATGCAGCAGGACTGAGAAAGAGGCATCTCCTGGTCACCGGCTGTTCCCAACTACAGGAAAATGAAAATACAGCATCTCCGCACCTGTTCACCTGATGGTGAAGGAAGGAAAAGCCATTACCGAGTGACAGGAGACGAAAAACCAAAATCCACTTCAGCAACTCATCCCAGCACTGGTGATTAATCTCACACTCCCACAGCCCGATGCACATTAACCAGATAATTAATAATTTCTTTAGGGACTCCAGCTCGGCAACTGTTTTATCAACCTGCACAGCATTAGGAGGGAGATGCTGCATTTGTGATCAAACTGCTGGAACTACCAAAATGTTCTGCAGGAACAGTAAAAGCTTCAGAGCAATCTGTGAGCCCAGTTTTACAAGTAACTGTAACATATGTGCAGAAATCAAGGCTGCTCCTTTGTCAGTGCAATCACCAGACTCAGGAATCTGAGCAAGATCAGCATAATAAGAATAATTAACAGCAATGCCCAACTTCATCCAATCCCCTTCCTTCTTCAGCAGGAGAGCTTCTCAGTATTTTTTTAAAAACATTTTCCTTGGTGCAGTAACATGGTATGTCCAATCATGCACTTCGACTATCCTTGGTATGAATAACAAATCAGATTCATTTGCCTTACCACAAAAAAGGTTAAATATTAAAAAAAAACCCAACACCCTAAGTGTCATGACACGTGTGAATTCTACAAGCCAAAGGCTTCCAAGCAATTCAGTGAGGAGGATGGCCACACTTAGCACAGCTCTCGCTAACAACTTTTTGCCACCCTCTGTGTGCTCATCCTCCATGTTCAAGGACAGTCACACAGGATCTGAAACACAATACCAAAGTGCTGGCACCACATTATCTCCCCCAGCACTTAAAAATGGACTGCTGAGAAAAATCATGGTAAGTATTCTTTCCGATATTAAACTCTCCAGTGTGTTAGATATATGTCAGTATCAAGTGATTAAGAATGACTGATAATTAATAAATCACATCCACGGAGAGTGACCGGGTATTATTTCTTTCAGCCTCTGAAAAGAAGAGCTAGTTTCACAGTTCTAAGTAATTTTATCTTTCCAAATTAACCACCCTGTGCAATGGCTGCTAGCGAGGAGATGTTCCTTTTTTTTTTCCAATGGGCTTCAAAAGAGTAAGTTATTTGGGCTGCTTTTCTGGTAATAGTTTACTGTTATCATTACTCTGCAGGTAAGCAAACAGAGACCCATCATGTGTGAGCGTCTCAGAGCACCCCCACCACAGAGTAGGTTCCTAAACAAAGCTTGAACTTGTCCTTTCATCACACAACTACTCTTCCACCCGAGAGAAAGCTGCAGCTTTTGGCTAGAGCTCAGCAGAGTATCTGCCTTCTAAAAGATATCCTGCTCTTCGGACTCGGGTCCTGGAAACGGGCCCGTGCAGAGCTTTAGGGACACCTGCACGACTGACCAGATATTGCTACGTGCACACCCCAAAGTCTGTTCTAAGACTGGGTTAGTAACAGAGAGTGCTTTCTTTCAGTCCACACCATGGCTTGATTTGCATTTTCCTTTCACATAACTAAATGACGTAATACACCAATTTTTTAATCATCTACTTTAGTGTTTATACAACTCTGCTCACCATATTATTTGAGCCCCTTCATTTTCATAGTGTCAGTTACCATTATTCCATTAAATTAAATCCTTTTACAAGCATCTTTCTATAAACATGCACTAGAGATAACATAGCCACATGGTGAGGATTCACAGACTACAGTAAGCAGATTACACCTGTCTTGATTTTCGATGTAGCTGTCGGCAGAGTGTATTCTCCCATCAAACTGCACGCAGATCTCCTCATTAAAGCTACAGGGGAGAATAATTACAGAACAGTACATTGCAGTTTACCAATTGGTCTTGCATACATAATGGCCTATCAAAGAAAAACTGCGTCCTCCAACAGCTGGGAAAATCTTTAAATTGTTATTAGTATTATTATAAAATAGCCAGCATTTTAAACTATCCAGCAACTTGTCTCCTGTATGCAAAACAGACAGATAGAGGTGATCGGGTCCAAAAAGGTCTTTGACTCCCAGCCCATAAATAGAATTACTTTTCCCTTTACAAACACTCCATTCCCCAACCTTCTGTTCCACAGTAAAATCCCCTCCTCCCGAGAAATTATGCTGATTGCAGAATAAGCCTTGAAAGCAAATGGGTGGTTTTCTGGATCTCTTAAGCCCCGCTGCTGAGTGTTAAACATCACATTCCCCCACATCCTCACTCCTCGATGGGGAAACAGGGAGTCTGTCAGGTCCCCACCATCCTTATCTCACCAGCCAGGGGAGAAGGGGGGGGGTCTCTGCTTATCTCCAGCCACGTCTGAGGTTTCCTTCCAGCCCTCGGCACCACCAGCAGGTCTCTCTGCTTGGCAGCTGGCTGATGAGGTGCTGCCTATCCCAGATAAAGGGTGCTGGAGAGGCCGCAAAAATCTGCAGATGGAAGCAACCTCCTGGTGCTTCTGTCCCTGGCCTTTCACACTCCAGAGCTGAAGCATCCAGAATATACTGAACTGGTAGTCCTGTGGAGCGTCAGGAAGACTGATTTTTCACCCATGTTGATAGTTAAAACATCTGACCTGTGTTTGTGTTAACGGATAAAAGGCAAAACCATTTTTGGATGCTATTTGCATTCCAAGATCCCAACTGTTAGGCCCTTCAGCTCTACTCAGCGACCAAACCCATCGCTCTTCAGGCACCACCTCTGAACACCAGCTCTTACTCATCACACAACAGGCAACAGAAGAGGAAAAAGCCCAGACATGGGAAGAGCCAAATTCTTTAGATGAAAAAGTCAAGCTAGCTTTGCCAGCTTTCCTTGCTAGCCCAGAAGCACCGTCCTAAGCACATATTTGGGGCCCAGCAGGATGTCCTGACATGCTCTCCTACTCTGCTAACCCAGGAACTAAGAGCTGAGGAGTTCAGCAATGAGAGAACATGCTGCTGGAGCAGTCCCACATATTCTGGTTCTCCCAGATTTTTACACAAAGACTCCAAAAGGGACCCTTCTGTACAAGCAGCCCAACAGCCACCTTTTCCCAGCTCTCAGGGGCAGTGACACAAACCACCTCAGCACACACAGGAACACTCACCGCGTAAACGCATCCAACTGTGCGCGGCGCTGAAACCACCGGAGAACAAAAGCGCTCTCTGAACCAGCTCTCAGCACCAGCACTGCGAAGGATTTGCTGCTACACTTTACCCAGCTGCACCTCCCAGACGAGCTGGCACGCTGCAGGCTTGCTCCCGGTCTCTCAGCTCCTTACTCCTCACAGGGACATGCCGACAACAGAAGCCGAGTGGAAAACCAAACGGAGCAGAGCCTGCTCCGGCCAGCAGGCAGCCCACGGTTGCTCCTATGAACTTGGAAATCTTTGGGTTTCTCTTTGAGAACTCCCCATTTGCAAGGGTGCACCTCATGCTCCAGGGTGGAGTTGGCTGCAGGCTTAGAGAGATCACCCAGTCTGACCTCCTGTGCAAACACTGCCCAGTGACCTTCACCCATTTAACTGCTGCTTTCAACTCAGCAACTCCAGCACTTTTTCTAATTAGCAAGTTTGGGTTGAAAAAATTCCTGGACATCTCAAGCCCTGCTTACTTTCCACAGGGGGAAAAAAAAAAGAAAGAAAGAAAAGAAAAGTAAGAAAACCAAACTTTCTGCCTCTGCTGCAAACCTCACAAATTCTGCAAACTTGTTCCCGGGGTCCCAGCAGGGGCAGAGACCACCCTGTGGCCACCACCAAGAAGGGTGCCCTCCACCAGGAGCTGGGCAGCAAAGCCCAGCAGTGACAACACATGGACCCAAGGATATTTTGTTCTGGCTTTTACTCTGCAAAGAGGAGCCCAGCAAGACTTCCTGGGGCTTAGCTCTTATTTCAACTCTCCCTCCTAGAGCAGTCTCACCACAGAGAAGTCAAAACCAGCTTTGCCATCAACTGCCACAGTAGCAAAGTTTAGCCCTTTGGGAAAATTTTCTTTAACTTCACTAGTTCTGGACCAAAACATTCATCAAGTAAAGCTCATTAGCTATTATAGCTTGTATTAAAAATATAAATATCTCATAAAAATTGTGCTTTTGAAGTTTTAGAGGTCTTTAGAAAGCTTTTCCTTCCACTGCTGTCCCCTGACGCTACTGACTATGCATATTCAAATCCTCCATTTAAAGGTACTCTGCAATAAAACAATCCTTTATTAATTGCCAGAACACATATCCCATGACTTTTCAGAAGAATTGCGTGTCCAGTGTGTCTTTACAAAATATCATAATTCCGCTTTCCTGTTCTTACTAGAAAAACAAGCCAGCCTGGTAAGCTGAGAGAAAACAGGTATAAGACTACTCCTGACTAAGACATAATATACAGGATTAGCTGGAAATTGCCAAATTAGGAAACTGGCTTTCCTGGGTGCAGAGGGAAGGGTAAATCATGTCCACCCCAGACAAAGGCACTGAAGGGAAAGGAAAAAAAAAGAAGTATCAACTGAGTGGAGAAATCTGTCACAGATATTTCAGCAGATCAGGACTCTGACTATGTATCAGAGAAGAGAAGCCCTGATCAAGTCACATGCCCTTTACTACAGAAGATAAGATCAAAAGGTTTCAAAGGAAACTGATGGTGACAGTTTCTTCATTTGTATGCAACGTGACATAGCAGATCCAAACTGTTGTCTACTTTTTGAACTATTTGTCAGGGGAGAGAAATTATTATTTTCTTTTATATTTTACTTTCAAGAACTCTTAGTCATTTGGGGGTTCTCCCCCCTGCTCTGTGTCCCACCACCCTCTGTTTTATTTTTCAGCCAGGATTCAAACGTTCACCTTTGATGTAATATTTTTGCTGCACATCAGAATAGCTATGCCAAGCTTCAGAAGGACAATTAAATACAGGGAACCAAAAGGATGACATCACTTCAAACATGAACTTTTAATAAAATTATTCTAAAGAAACGTCCCTGGTGATGATTATTTTCTTTTCCCTGTATCTTCTATTTTACTCTTCCCATGCGTTTGCAACAATTCAAATTATTGCCAGGCTAGCAGCTGTAGTTGACTCAAAGCCATCAGCTTACATACCAGCAGAAGTATTTCTCCCTGTTTCTCACTGCTTCTGACAAGAAAAGTGTTAAATATAACGCAAAAAATAACTGTGTAAGATCACAAGTTGCTTGTATAGCCAATAGGCTGGATAACAGTTATATTCGCGTGGCAAATAAGTAAATGGGAGACTTGTGACTAGCTCAGCTTCTCCAGGGCCCAGACCCGATGGGTTTCAGCCCAGCGTTCCCTGCTGATGTGCAGAATCTGCAGTTGCTCATTATATGTTAGTAAACTTGCTCTAAAATCCTGCCCTCCTTTCCAAAAAAAGGTACCAAACACCTTGTCAAAGTTCATCTGTGGCACTCAGTATTCATGAGCCAGTGATATGTGTAAGGTAATAATATTCTCCCCAAAGTGTTGTGAAACATTCAGAAACTGCAGTAGCTGCAGCCACGTAAGTATCTGAGACAGCCAGACACAAAAAAATACGTTGCAGTCTCCTGGGTGAAGGAGAAGGTACTCAAACCACAAAAAAGCGATACAACATTCGCTTCCAGCTCGGGTACAGCCCGATAGATCAAATTTTAAAGTTGTAGCATTTGGTTTTAAATGTGACAAACATTTTAAATGTTTCAAGCTCTTACATAAATCCTTGAGAATCCTGGAATCATGCTAATAAAGGATGCTGAATTTAAGGACTCAAGTCTAAGCCCCTTTAAACACAGCAGGGGAAAGAAATAGCTCTTCCAACAATATTTTTCTCAGTCAGGCCAAATATTTTTGAAGCAAACTGTTTGGAATACATAGCTTACATGTACAAGTCCATTGAGAGTTTACACAGATATTTATAGAAAAATTACTGCAGTACACAGATTTAGAGTCACTTAGAAGGTCTTAAAAAGCATATGACAATACCTTTAGTGCACAAAGCTGCTGTCAGAAACTCCTGTCAGTGTTTTCCCAAACCATCACCTGCTCTCTGTCCATGCAGCCCAGACCTTCCTCGGGGCTGTTGTAACGTCCCTTGTAGGGCAGCGGGAGGAAAAGAGCTGCACCTTCCCCACCAGGTTCCCCAGCTCCTCAGCCAGCCCTCAGGGCTCCTGCTCCAGCCCTGCTTTCCCAGAGCTGCAGCTGCAGTCCATCTGCATCTCCTCCTCTGACACAGACCAGAGCAAACATGCCCACGGTTTCCCTCGCTATTGTACCAAAGCCTTGCGATTCATTCTTTTTATGTGTTTGAAGCAACACAAATCACAAAATCCAAAATCCACACGAGGGAGTCACTCTGGGGTGACCCAGCGCTCACCTCTCCTACCTGTGTCGATCTGAAGACCATTGCACCCTAGGAAACACTTTACCAAGTGATTTTTCCTCCCTCCCCAACGTAAATTCTAGCTCTGAATTTCAAAAGCTGCCATTAACACACAAAAAGCTGGAATAAATCCCTCTCCTGGACACGCAAACACGCTCAGTTTCACGTGACTTGCAGCTGGCCTGAAGAGTTTGCACCCTGCCCCACACATCACTGTCTGGTTGTGCAATGAGACTGTGTTTGATAGGCACAGCCCCAGTTGCAAAACACCCCATAATTGACATTCTAACCCACATTACCATGCATGCCCCTGCAAGCTGCCTGCTAGGGGTAAACCTGGTACACACCAAACCAGTAGGAGAGTAAACCTTTAGGAGAAATGTGAAATGAAAATGCAAACTCAGAGTAGGCATCACAGACTGGTAAGATTTGAAATTACTGACACATTCATGGGGGATATGAAACCTAAAGAACAGGGTAAAGAGATCCTATAGGCATAGGAGATACATACACACACAGATATACCATACAGCAGTCTCACCACCCAGCTTCTGGCACCCAACTCAAACAGAGAAGCTATTCTTCCCTGGCTCTCGCAGCCGAGAGGAACAACGTGGCATAAAATCAGCTTTTCCAAGGGTGCTCAAGAGTTAAAGCCTGGGGAAGGTGGCCCCCTGAAGTGGCTACTGACCTGCATTAGAGTCTGACAGGTATAGGGAGTTCTTCTCACACTCTCAGCAGGTGGCCCCGGCTTGAGCAGACTGAAGTGGATATCGGTTCACCTGAGTACACAGGGCTGTACGCAACAAAAATTCATCTGCTTGCTGAAACTGTCCCCGCTACAGGAGCAACAACTTCCAGAGGCAGACAGGCTTTCAGTTATCATTAACTGAGTCAGCCATTCAGGGTCAACTGCAACCAGGTATGAATCAGCACCATCAGGCTTTTAAAGGAGGTATTAAAACCCAGGTGAAACTCATCCCCCCCTTCCCCAGGTGCTAAGCAGACCAGGGTTTTATCCCTGTGCTGCTGGGTGGGCTTGTGGTTCCTGCCAAAGACGTGGTGAAAGTGATGACTGCGACTGGGAAGGACTGGATATACCGTCCGAAAAGGGACCAAGGGCATGAGGGTTAGCTTATTCTGTGTTTTCCAGCAAGGCCAGTGGGTTTTCTCCCCTGTGTAGGTGTCGTGTGTTCGTTCCATGCCCAGGAGATGGAACAATTAAGACGTGCTCAATACCCTTCTGCCGCCCACTCAGTGTAACACCTTAGTCATCAAATCGCCCTATTGTGCTGCTCAATACTTTCTATAACAGTAGGAATATGAGAGTATGTCCAAAGATAGCAATGAACACACAAGGTAATTATTTTTAAGCTTGCTAATCACAATCAATAGTTTCTTAGCAAAAACTGATGAGCTGGAGTTGGCTCCTATTTTTAACCAATAAGATATGCAGTCAAGACTTGAATTACACCATCGGGCAAGTCTCCAAACTCCTAATGACTGCCAGCCAAGAGAAGGATGGGTCCTTGGTGGGTCTTACTCCCTTCCCGAGCACGGTATCAAAGTATTTTTTTTCCATAGACTATGAAGCCAGAAGTGGGTTATAACTGCTGCATGACTTCACCAAAAACACCACACAAGAATCTAACTCCGTACATCAAAAAGGAGTTATACAATTCTTTAAAAGCCTGAGGATGTTTACTTGATGAGTTTGAAGTTTTGTAGCTGTCATGTAAAAGATAAACTCCTCGTAGAACAGTGCCATGTGCCTTCCAGGGATGTACAATTAGGAACAGATGAATACAAGTTGAAGACTCATTAGAAAGCTCACACCCCCTCCCTGTTTTGGTAGGATTTTTCCTTAAAGTAATATTTCTAATGTTTTGCTATCCCTTGAATTTTTAAAATTTCCAAAGCCCTAAATTTCTTTGTTCCTTTTGGGAAATTCCTCCCTTCCCTGCCACTCTCAGGAAGGTGCTATCCCCCCCTGCAAAAGAACCTAAAATCATTCCCAACATTCAGTACTGCAGCAATAATTCCCTCCTGGAAGAAGGAACATGTTTTCGTTTGTTTTGTTTCTTCTCTCCACTGATTAAAAGCAACAATGAGTCCAAAGGAATGGTACAATACCATCAAGTGTAATTGTTGCCTCTCACAACAAATGTGAAGGGGATCAGGAAACACACCCACCCTTGATTACTGGGAAAATATCAGGGATAAAGGATGTCAGCAGGGGCAAGTAATTCTGTTCATCAGCTTACACAGACGAAGGTAAGAGAGACCAGCACCAGCCCTCCGTTCATTAACTGGATGGAATTACAGCAGTTCGGAGGTTGCAGAATTACACAAGGAATTAACACTCCCTTCATTTTCCTGTCGTAATCCCTCCAGTTTGGGATATTTTCAACTTTGGTTCCGGTGTCTGCTGCTGGATGAAGGGGGCTGAGTGATGAAGGCCTCCGTGAGGTGTGCAGTCGGGTCGGCACCTCTCGAGGAGGGACAGCAGCCCAGTGGAACGAGGAACATGGCCTGGCGATGCCATAATTTCCAGACATCCAAAATGACCAAGGCTCTCTGAGCTAGAAAGAGTGACACTGCTGTACTCAATGGAGGTTTCTGAAGCTTCCTCCCAAA
Source organism: Mohoua ochrocephala (assembly GCA_013398855.1). Classification (NCBI taxonomy): domain Eukaryota; kingdom Metazoa; phylum Chordata; class Aves; order Passeriformes; family Acanthizidae; genus Mohoua; species Mohoua ochrocephala. Next base: position 219,617 of record VZTA01020421.1, read on the forward strand.
CATTACATGCAGTGTCAGTGTTTATTAAAGATAACTAATGCCCTAACACTTTATTTACTTCTGTTTATTGCTATTTTAGCAAGAGTCACTAGAGAGTAGCTATGCTTCTGGTCCACCAGGGTTCTTTAATCACTGTTAGTAGGTAAAATCATGTGTGACAACTAATCCAAAAAGCAGATTATATTTATTTTGGCTACAGTGGCTTGCAATTCGTTAAAATCAACAAAGCCTTTTCATTAGCCCCCTGCTGATGTCCTAAAACCAGATATTTCAAGGGTCTCAAAGCACAGAGCTACACACGTGCAGTAAAGCTGGGACTGGCAGACTTGCCGTTGCCATACTTACCGTAAAATCTTATTAAAAACAACAGCAAACTTCTTATTTTCTTTCATAAGAGGGCTTAATTTATGATCTCAAATTCCAAAATGAAAATCTTAGAGGCAGGACTTCTTAAATTTCAAGAAGTATAAGTGAATCAACAGTAAAATTACCAGTGAATTACTCGCTCGGGGTTGCGTGTTGTAAAAAAAAGAAAAACCTGTCATAACACTGTAAGGAGTGAGATTACAGATTCAGCAAGTCTAAATATTAGCCTACATGCTTGCTGAGCCCCCTGCACCCTGGAACCACATTTGAATAATTGAATTTCTAGTTAACAGTGTGATCTTGCAACTCTCATTCTCTGTGATATCATGATCTCTGGCCATGATCTCCTGATGACACTGCCTCAGACCTGTGATCATGAAAACATACGCTCGGAATCACAGAGGATCAGAGTAGATCCAGACAAAAGTTACAGGGTTCCATCTCTTCTCCAACCTCACTACTCTTCAAAGGCAGAAGCAGCCTAACCATAACCACCAAGGGCCACCATTCAAGCAAAATAGGAAATCGGTGCACTAGAAGGCCACATAATTGATTTTTATACAGATATATGAAGACACTGATTTACATCAATGAAGTTTTTCCTCTCTTGTTATGAATTTCCTGAGTGACATACACACTTTTTGCCACTACCCTTACACCCCCCTCCTAGGACAAGTGACTTAAACAACACCCTTGCCACTGTGAAAAAAGCCACTCCTGACCTGCATCCTACCACGCAGACATATTTATTTCCCACAGCTGGATGTAGATGTGGATCTGCTTTGCAAATTTTCATGTGCAGTGCTGAAGTGGAGCTCCGTGTTTGTCCCCCTAAGCACAATCTTGAACATTGTCAAGGCCGATTATTAGACATCACTTCACACCAGCCCTTTCCAAATCTGTAGATCTCCAGTGGTTTAGAGGGAAGCCGAGAGCAGTCCTTTAGTGAGAGAACCATTCCTAAACACCCAAACCAGCAGGGTGCCAGGCTGCCCCTGAGACAGGAGGGTCACTTCATCTCCCTCCATGCCACTGTCCTCCAGCTGGCTGCAGCCCCTCCAAGTTCACGCACCGAACACAACAAGCCAGCTGCTAAAGCAGAGAATAAAATCCAGACTGGAAGGAAAACCGAGATACAAAGCTTTTCTCCAGTGGCTAATCAGAGTTCTGTCCACAGGGAAAACTGAGCCCCATCTGATACACAACTTACTGTTTTGGCTCTCCATAATTAAAACTATTGTTGCTATGGCAATACAAAGGCTGGTGGAAATACACGCATGGCTCATGTCATGCCTCTTTGGTGATACAATTTGTTGTCCCAGTCTGGCTTGTGCCAGGACGGAACAAAACGTGACTCGGAAATAGTTGACTTGACGGTGTTTGTTATTTAGGAATCAGATGCTGTGTGAGCTGTGAGACCACTTTCTCAGGCTCCCGAACATGACCACTAATCCCAGTAAAGTCAATAGCAGTTTTAAAGATAATTTCAAAGAGTTCTGATCCTACACTACTAAATTTCTCAAAGCACTATAAAGAAAAGATTTTTTTTTAAAAAAAGTATAGAGAATGATAAAGGCCCAATCAGAAGGATTAATATACATATTCTTAAAAGTAGACAGAAAATTAAAATGCAAAAACCTGATTATAGGTTCTACACCACAAACACCCACCGTTTGGTTAGCACTTGTTTATTCATTTGAAACTGTGATCTCCACTGAGCATGTTATAATCAAGCAGGACTTACAGGTCACCCAGTGACCTCTGAACAGCAGCAAGCAATCTGCTATTGAGGAAATATCAACAGACATAACTCTTTCGGTGGATGCACACCTATATACACACAACCCACACAAACACACCAAAGGGTGTTTCATAGGACGGGAACAACAATTTTAGTTTTGTGACTCGCAATCCAGTCATTTCTTACATGGAAATCTCTAATAGGATTCCTGAGGTGCACAAGAGTTTATTCACGCGGAAAACTTACAGGTGCAACTGCTACTTTTAAGCAGTTGCATGGGAGTATCTGCTAGAACAAAAAGGTGAGCTGTAGAGACTTAAGTAAAAATCCCATTAATGCCAATGTCCTTTGACAATGGTCAGAGCTTTGTTTCTTTCTGGAATGGAAAGCTTCATATATGGCCCAAGCACAAACCAAGAGAGATGGCTGTGGGCTAGAAGGTGGACCAGGGAGGAGTGAGATCCAAGAGAGCCACCCAAACAAGGAGGCAGGCACTTCTTATATCACCTGGATTACTATGGCTCTTGTATTTCTGTAAAGCAAAATACTTTTTATTGTACAAATCCCAGTATGAAGTCAGTGTGCAAATGCTTCAGCTGCCGTGTGGCCCCTGAAGGATCAGTTATAGATGAGGGGATTGATCGTGGAAAGTCTCTGGGACCATCAGGGTTAAGCAGCAAGACAGAGTACGGGGTGTAGAACAAGAAGTTCAGCAATGGCATCTACGGAGAGGGTCTGGAAACACCTGCTTCACAGAATTGACACCACATGGACACTCTTTTCTCAGAGAGCAGCAAAAGAATTCTGGGCGTATTCCTGAGGAACAGATCCAGCATGGAAGTCCGAACAGGGTGGTTCAGGGGACGCCTTAAAGGCAGAGGGTGACCGGGGTCATGATGGCGTAGGTGTATATAACACAGCAATACAAAAATTCAAAACCTAATGCCTTACTCCACACCGTTTTCCCCACAAGAAAGAGGAGGGGTAAAAAAAAAAAATGGCATCACAGCAGTTGGACACATCACTTTATACACTCCTGGATAGAGCTCGGATACTCCGGTTATTAGCACATGATAAAATTCTATAAAAAACACATGAGGCTATGGAAAAAGAATGGGAGGAAAAACTAATGGGCCAGAAGAAGAACAATAAACTGGCAGATGGGAGGTCCCAGCTCAAGAAGAATTTGAAGGAATGGAGAGATGTATTCTTGGAAGAGGAAGGGTACATCAGGTAGCTGACATATTGAGTTTCCAGGAAAGAGGGGAGAGTATTAATGACAGTGCAGCTGACGGTTTCAGCAGCTACCAACGAAATGATTTGCCCTTCTTTTTCAGCTGAAGAGGTGACAGTGTGGATACGGCAGCTGATTTACATACATCATCATAACTTCCATAGGAATATCAGATTTCTTTATAAGGACTTGTAGTACCAGCTTTGCAGGTCAGTGTCAATGTCTAACAGAGCCACTGGAGACAAAGGGGAAGATTCAGAGAGGCACTGAGGTGCCTGAAACAGGGCTTAACCTGAATTTAATTGCCTAATTAAAAAAAGATTCCAAAATCCCCTGCTTCAGTAACTGTAAGTGCATCAGGGCTAGCATTTATGACCACAAAGACCACTGGAAATCAATTCCTGCCACCCTGGCAGCCGTGTGCCTATCACCTCTCTAAACTCACTCCACCGTGATCCAGATCCAGGTCTCTCAACGCTGCCCATGCTGTGAAGGGGCCCAGTCCCAAAGGTGAGCTCGGGCGACTCCGATCACACACCAACAGTGCCCTCTTTCCTCAGCCCCGCTTTTTGCCAGTGACTGCCCGATATGAAATACCCAAGTTCTGCCGTAACAGCACACGGGCTTCTGAACCAGCCATTCGACTGCACAGGAACAATCTCTGCTATGGTTCAGCACAGCAAAAAGGTGGGGTTTTTTAGGGATTACCACACACTAAACTGAAGTACGTAAGGTGACCAGAGGGATAACTGAATATTACCCCAGAGTTTCATTTCAGTTTGGGTGGTGTTAGCATACCAGACGTAAAACTGTTCCCAGGATTGGGCCCTGACTGCATGCCAACCCTTGCCCAGCATGAGGAACAAGGAACAGGCACCAAGAAAGCTCCGGAACAGCAGTTTCCAACCTTAAGCCAGGTTTAGTAATACATCAAGGCTTTAGAACATATAAAACAATTAAGGGACCAGCATGGTGTTTGATATTCTTTCCAGTCTGACTTTAATATGTTCTCACCGTTTGCAGATGTCCCGTCTATTTATGACGTCCTTTATGGCATGTAGATTTTGTTACAACAAAAATTCAGGTTGTGGATTTTTGCCAGTGACAAGCTGATGTTGCTCAGAGCAGCATTAAAATGCTATCGTGCTGTTAGATTAAGCAACCCATTTTCTCTGCTAGCACAGATTGTACTTTAGTTTTGCCCTTATACCTACCAAATTGCTGTTTCTTGCAACGTTTCCTTTTGAAGGTAGTTGCCACTCTCCAAACCAATGCTATTTTCGCCAAATGAAAAAGAAGTTTGTAAAGGAGTACAATAAAAGCAGGAGCTGGACCTCTTTGCAAGAGTCTTTTTCTATTTCAAAAATAATACTAGAAAAAAACCAAAGCAGTACGGAAAAAAACAGTGAGTTGTATTTCTTCTCTAGTTTTAAGCAGGACTCCCACTAGATGACTCACGAGATATTGCCACATGTGTTAATATGACACAGATTTTATAGAATAAGTAGCTATGATATGTACCCTGGAGATGCACGTGGTCCTACACCTGCTGGAATAACAACACCTAATGATTTAACACTTTTTCTCCCTTTGCTCCTTTCTATTTTTTAAGCTGCTTTTGAAAAATCTCTCATCCCTCACCTCTTCTCTGCCAACTGTCCACTTTGGGGCATTTTCATCTGTAGTTCTTGAAAGGGAATAGTCTGTGATGGGGACAATGAGACCAGAAGCGAGCACAGGCACAGTGAAATGCGGACACAGGCGTTCCAGCTAGGGCACTTCTAGGACTTTAAATATAAATACTAAATAGGCTGGAGAAATAAAAAAAAACCCCAAACCCTGCAAAAAGAGACCAAACTACAAGAAACCAGTCACATCGATTAGCTGATTAGTTTGCCAGTGAGTGATTAGTCAGAAAGACTGGAATTAGTCAGTGAAGCCCTGTCTCCCATGAATAAAATGTGGGGAGGACACCCTTTCCCACCCTCGGTGACAGATGATATCTGTTTTCTCCTTCGAGTTTGAATTTAAGAGCCACTGAAGCTCAGCAAGAGTATATTCTGGCTCAAATGAGCTGAAAATTGCATTCAATTTGAATTTCAAAACCAGAGGAGAAGGAGGAATGGGGGGAGAGGGAGGGAGCGAGCTCAGCAGGACCCATCAAGCCAGGTCCCTCTTGCAGCAGGTCCAGCTGCACCCAGGCAGGCTGCGGAGCTGAAACGCAGGGCATGATGCAAAGGAAAGAGCATTGCTGGACAACAGCCCAGTTCCAGTTTAAAAATAAACGTTTTGCTGTCAGGATCAAAGCAAACTCTGCTTTTATGTATATTACAAGCTGTATGTTCAGAAGAAAAAGATTCTTCTGGTTACTTGAGGGGAGAGAGGCAGCGGGAAGGTAGAGCTGGCCAGAGGGAGGGGGGTACCCAGCTTTCCCACCAGAAAATCCTCAATAATTCAGACTAATCTGAAAGTTCTTGCCATCCCCCTGAACAGAGCATATACACTGAACGTATGCACTGAATTTTCCTGAACATAAGGTTCATTTAAGGTTACATTTTTTAGCGTGGGGTAACATTTAATTTATGTCTTCGTGGGTGAAGGGATTATTTCCCCTTCCCTTTGTGCATTAAATTTACAGTTATATCTGATGACACTGAAAGAAATGGAGTTACGCCTGCAATCCAAATATATCCTGTAATTTGATGGCATGATAGCTGTTGGTCTCTTTAATGCAACTGATAATGTCCAATATTCAATATCAAAATGATAACATACCAAATCACGAGATTCTTCAGCAAATTTCTTACCGACTTCAGTGTGCAATTTGACCCAAGGGTCTGGAGTAGTAATAAAATAATTACAATTAATCATGAGAAGTAATTAATAACTTAAGGATTAAAATGTGTCCATTTATACATTCAGGATCAGCATTTTCTATGTACCCTTGAGAGGCTTTTAGCTTCCCTTCCCTAAACAGAATGCTTGCAGTAGCGTTTAGAACTGGAGAGTCCAGCCATCAGAGAAACTGGCTACTACTTTGTCTCGTGGTATTTGCATTATGTTCACAGATAGAAGGGTCCCTATTACACCCAATAACCCCCTCATATCCTCCGATGCAGCCGATATTTCAAAGCTCAATGTTTTTATCACAAGTTTTTCCTCCTTTCTCCAGCTAAGTGTTTTTTTCATTGATAAATCAGTAAATTGTCAGCTTGACACATGTAGGTGATGTGAGCCAGGATCCAAACCCCAAAGAAAAAAAACAAAAACCAAAAAAACTAAAACATGAGGTCAATTTTCCTGGCCATTGTGTTTAATAAAAGCTCACAGGCAACAGAGTTAAGCACATACTATTTGACATACCTTGGTATGCTGTGCCTTCAGCAAGGCTTAGATTTCCCTCTATGGCTAAAGACTGTATTAACACTCAAAGTGAGCTAGTGTGCTGGTTTTAAGCTTTTCCCACCACCAAAGTAATTCTTAACCTGTTCTTCTGGCAGATAAAGAGACAATTTGGACATCTCTAAATCCTGTTTGCAAACTTTGCACCACACAGAAGTTTCCAAATACTGCAGGCACTTGGATAAAAATGCATGAGCACTCGCAATCACTTGAAAAAGACCTTACACATTGCTGTGCACCACACTGGTCAGAGGAACTACTCAGAGTACAGGGCACTTTGCAGATATCCAAATATGCAATTGTATGCCTCATTCTGGAAGGCATTTTTGGGTATTATTGTTTCAAGTTTCATTCTTGCATTGCCTTCTTTCTGCCTCGATTGCAATGCCACAGAAATACTGATCTCCCATCTCCATGTTGCCCTCTTATATGCTCTGGCTTCCCTAAATACACACCCCAGAGGTTCGTTTCTGGAGGGGAAGAGGAGAAATACACGGACCTGTCTCTATCAGTCCATTTCTCAAAGAAAGCTTTCTCTGTAAATCAGATTATCTGCCATGTTTACTTTACTGAAGATGATACTCACTTTACAGGAGGGAGAAGAGAACAATAAATATGCAAAATACATGGCATATTCCTGACAGACCAATCTTTATCCTGGAGCTTCTAGATCTAACACTACTAATAAGAACAATAAGAGTATTTGTGTGATGACAGCATTGCGCTAAGCAGCGCCATGGCTTCCAGACCAGAGCCAAGCCACGTCCAGTCCGCTGCGGTCCATCTGCACCTACTCATGTGGACATGCCCCTGATGGTGCTCTGCTCCTCCAGCTGGAAAGGCCCTGCCTGATCCCGCTATGGCTGCCGGCGCTCAAACTGCTCTGCGGCCGGAGTGCCGTCAGCGGGTGAGCGTGGGTGACGAGCACGGCATCAGAGGAAATACTTGGCAATTTCTCCAAGGTATTGGACACTAGAGTAGTTTAGCTGAATGGCATGCATGCCCACGTAACGCTGCAAGGTCAAGAAGACCTTATGTTACTTACTAGGTGAGCGCTGGTTTCATGCACTAAAATATTGCATCAAGATGTCACCTGTAGGAGGACTTGCCTGTTTGGAAAAAAAATTAAAGCTCCCTATTTTTTTCCTATCAGCCCCTTTTATAGTTGAACATCACTCATTCAACACTGCATAATTAACATTATGAAACATAGGCATACCTTACAAAGAAACCCTAAGAGGGATAACAATTTCACACAGAAGCCACCTTCCAGAAACTTTTCTTCAGTCCTTTAGCTCACTGCTACCGAAACTGGGGAGGCATGAAGTCATGTGGACTGCAAAGCAGAATATGACTGCAAAACTCACTGGATGTGAACTTCACCACTGTTTTCTCCTATGCAGTATTTTACACCAAAAATGTTCTTACTGCGGCAATATTTGCCGTAAGAACATCCTGCCTCTTGAAGCCTAGACAAAAAAAGGAGAAAAATATTGCCAGGTTTACTCATTGTTAATTTAGACCACACTGGTTTTTGAATAATTTAAAAAGTAAATTATAAGGGGTGTATCCTTATAGATGATACCACAGAGCTTCAGCAAATCCATGTTGGCCAGGGAAATGACTTATTCCATGGAAACAACACTACTCTCAGAGGCGGCATGCAAAAACCTGCAAACAACCAATATGGTGGAAAACACTGACCCAGGGGGGCCCTGAGAAGAGCACATCCCACAGCCAAGAGGAGTGGAATACGCACAAGTCTCCCCAGTGCCTCTCTTGGTACCCATTCCAACCTCAACCTGTTAAGGTCCATCCCTGGTTGTTGTGGCACAAGGTTGCCGATGATTTATTAAGAGCTCTTAGCTCCATTAGACAGTTTACAATTAACAGCTTCTCCTTTTCTTAAATATAAATAAATACATAAATGAAATCAGAGCTGCTAAGTGCTGGGTGTACCCAAATGACATCATCGGCAACTGCCAGTCACCCGGGCTGCAAAAATAAATAAGGGATGGGGGCGGGGGGAGCAGAGGGGGAGGCAGGGTATTTACTCAATCAGTACCTATTTTTGAATTTCCTTCAAGCTGGCTTGGACCAAGAGCCATCAATTATTTAAAAGAAGTAACATGATGCTTCCTTTGTTGAGGCAAATCTGCAAGCAGACCCCAAGAGAGAATAAAAAATGAATTAGGCAGAATTTATTAGTGCGCTTGAAGAAAACAGATTCAGCTATCAGAGCTGACTGTGCTTTTAAAAATAGTGTATTTCTGCCCATGAACAACAGTTTCTCTCTTTCTCCCTTACCCCACTAGATCCTCAATAATCTCACCTCTCCCCTCTCCTTATGCTTTCTTTTTTCTTTTTCAAGAGGGCATAACACTGAAAGAGGCATCAATCATTGCTTAAACTTCTTCCTTCTTTTCTGACTTGACTTGATGTATTGTCTTCATTTAAATTACAAATATACTAATCTAAAACACTGTTTACCAAGCAGCATATTAAATGAAAGATGCAAGAAATTGCATCACTCACATTTTAAAAATGACTTTAGACTCAGGGACACATAAAAACAATGAGACAGGATGATCTGCCTTGGTTGCTATATTTCAATCCTAGCAAATGAGATTTGGTTCCTGTGGTTTTCTGCTCAGGACACTGCTAACCCCCAGTCGAACAAGCCCTGCCAAAACCAGTATAAAACCTCCTCCTTGGCAGATGTTGGCTGGGGTTTCTGCAATGCTCCAGGGACGTGTCGAGCCGATGAGACCGAGGTCTCAGACCCTGCGTCTGCACCTGGTCAGACACAGAGTTCACACCTGAGAGAGTCACGCCGGGGCCACAGCAGGAGTCTGCCCATGCCAGAGGCTGCAGCACGGACAGAAAACGAGCGGAGGCTGACTCCAACCACAGTGACGGCACTCGACTGAAGGAACTGTAACAGCAAAGGGAACGCTTGCAGGACAAAAAAAAAAAGCACTGCCTTCATTCAAAGGTTCCCTGCTTCCCCCTTCACACCAGGGAAACGATGCATTTAGATCATTTTGGGTGACCTTTTGTGGCGTCCAGCAGCTGGAAAGGGCAAATGCCGCTTTACGAAAACACGGAGCTCTCTTGCGCGTGATCGCAGCGGGGCGGAGAGGCTCAGCCTCCTCCCGGCGCTGGGGCTCCTTCCCCTCGGCCTCGGGTGGTCACCAGCGGCTGGGAGCCTTGACCGAGGCTCCCTTGCTCGCCCCTCTCCTCCTTGGAGGGGCTGGAGCCAAGGCTCTGGCACTCCCCCCAGCACGGGGAGAGTGCAGGGAGGTCACGGCTCGGCAGGGATGAGCCTCGGGAATCGGGTTTTAGGCTGCCTCCTTCTCCCCCTGCTCCAACCCCAAAACAAAACAAAGGTCATCACTTACTACTTCCTCTGCCGGCAGGGCTTGATTAAAAGTGCGCTTAGTCCAAAAGCCAAGTTTGATAAGAACTGTGAACATGGCCTGAAGGAGTATTTTCTCATGTTAAAGAAATCACTGGAACATTATTTATCAGCAGGAGCCTGAAAGAAACTATAAACCTTTGGAAGCAGGGACCATTACTGGCCAGATATGTTTGTGTTTCCTCAGATTGGCTCAGAGAGGGACCCTTTCACAGATATGGCCTCATGTCAGCATAACATGGGTTGTGAATCATAGACTCATAGATCAGTTTGGGTTGGAAGGGACATTTAAAAGTCATCTAGTCCAACCCCTCTGCAATGAGCAGGGACATCTTCAACCAGATCAAGTTGCTCACAGCCCCATCCAATCTGACCTTGAATGTTTTCAGGGATGGAGCATCTACCACCTCTCTGGGCAACTTGTTCCAGTGCTTTACCACCCGCATCGCAAAAAATTTATTCTTTGTATCTCATCTAAACAGACCCTCTTTTAGTTTAAAGCCATTACTCCTTGTCCTATCACACCACGCCCTGCTAAAAGGTTTGTCTCCATCTTCATTAAAGGCCCCCTTTAGATACTGGAAGGTGCTCTAAGATCTCCCCAGGCTGAGCAACCCAACTCTCTCTGGAGAGGTGCTCCAGACCCCTGATCATTTTTGTGGCTCTTCTCTGGACTCAGTCCAGCAGTCCAGCAGTCCTCCTATGCTGAGGACCCCAGAGCTGGATGCAGTACTGCAGGTGGGGCAGAATCCCCTCCCTCACCCTGCTGGCCACACTGCTTTGGAAGCAGCCCAGGATGCAGTTGGCTTTCTGGGCTGCAAGCAATGCACCAAAGAGGCTGAGTGCTTGAATACAGGATTGCTGGCTGTCATGCTACCCTTTTACAATTAGTAATGAGAGGGAATGAAAACAATGAGAAATATTTAAGCAATTCTATAGAGGATTTTTTTTTTAAAAAAGAAAATCTCTATAATTGGCAGTGGGCGGTGCTGACCACAGGGCAGAGCACTAAACCCAGCCTACCCTGCCAGGTGCTAGCAGTGGTACCACAGCAGCCCCTGCTTCTCTCCATTTCCCACACCGTGTTCCACAGCAGCCTCAGCACGTGCTGCAGTGGCTCGCTGTGAATGGCCTGGTCTTGCTGGTGGGGCAAGAGTCTGCACAAAAGCAGTTCCTTGTTCCTCAGACATTCACGGAACCAACTGCACGGATGCTGGCTCACCCAGCACCCATGCGGTGCCCTGAAGGGATGCCCCAGCCTTCTGAGGGAACAAGGGTGCTGCAGGACTTGCTCTTCTCCAAAGGCATTGCTCTCAGGCTGCTCTCTAAGAAACCATAACGATCTTCTATCCCAACCACTTGAGTTCACAAAATCCCCACTGGCTTCTGATGTCACAGATTTATTCGGTACCTCTGTGGGCCTTTTGTGAACCCAAACATGATTATGCATCGTAAATCTAAATACATTCATGAATTTGCCTTTGAATAAATATTTTAAGGATAGTATCAAGTTTCACAGTGTTCTGCTTTCATACATAGCTGCTTTCCCTTTCAACTTCCACGTCAGATGCCTTTCTTAGGCAGAAGAAGAAAGAAAGAACTGCAAAGACCTCACTCAAGGGAATGAGAAAGCTGACACCAGGAGGTGCCAAGGCAACATCATTCCACTTCTCTTCCTCACCTTCTTCCTCTCTGGATGGCAACTGCAAGATCCTGAATGCCAAACTTTGGAAAATATCCTTGCAGAGGTAGCATCTGCTCCCTTGGCATACTTCTTGAGCAGTTGTATTGGCAGCTTTAGGTTTGTCCAAGTCTATCATATGACAAGAGTGCAGATGGGTTGCCTTGGATGCTTTGTCTTCCCGGATGCCATTTTCCTTTTACTAACATTTTATTCTAAGGAAACATATGTACGAACCTGTGTGTGGAAGGCTGTATGTGCACACGATTTCACACCAGTGAGGGGTTTTCTCTAGCCTCCGTCTAGATTTTTTGCTAGCATTTAGCTTGGATTCCTGCAAGGGCCCTGACTTTTATTGAAGTCGGTATGTGGCATCAAGCAGATTAGGCCCTGACTGTGTGGATCTGCATTTCAACCAGCTATTCTTCCACACGCCATAACTTTTCCCATCTGTGTTGATCTTTCTTCGCAAATTAGCACCTGAGTCCTCAGAACATTAGACGTGTAGGAAAGCTGCTCATTTCGAGTTAACTTCTGCTCCCACTGAAATCAATGGGAGTTGTGCCATTTATCCATCATTCAGATGAATAAATAACAGAGCTGTGGCACAGTTGCCATATATACAGGTACCGGTCCTTTTCTCTTGCTTTCTTAGTTTTATATCCCCGTCTTCCATACATTAATCACAGTCACAAGCCTGAATATATGGGGGTGCTTTTTTAACTGTAAAGAAAACTACAGTTCAAATTAGCCAGTAAATCACAAATCACGACAGAATAAAAGCAAAGGATTCTGAGGGAAAGGAGGATGAGGCACCTAATTAAATGGAGGAATACGGAACAAGAGAGGAAAAAAAATGTAAAAACTAAACCCAAGATAATCTGAACAGCGTATTCCTAACTTTTCTAAAAGTTCTTATTGTGAGAGTATTTGTTAGCATGTTTCATGAATACTGTAGGAATGGTTTTAAAGGGTATTTTAAATGAAATGCAAAGCAGAAGTGCAATAATCTAAAATCAGGGTGCATTCTCAGAGTGTGGTTTAATACACCAATCTGTTATTTCCTGAGCAGATAAAGGCACAGAGCTACAAAACTGCAAACCCCCTTCCCATTTTTTGTAACATACTCTTCCAACAAGGCATAAAATTTACTGACCGGTGTCCAAAATACACAAAAATCTTCCACCCTATAGTCACCTTCTCAGGGAAAAGCTTGAGAAGGCCACAACTCACATCAGAAAAGAGACACCAAACATGGGCTCTGGTGGACCAAAGAGAGAATATAAAAATCTGAATTAGAATCTCAGATATCAACAGCTAGAATATATGAAAAACTGTGAAACTGAGCTCTGCACTGGCATTTTCGCCTGGACTGAGAAAGGGAACATTTGCTCTAACCTCTCTTCACAATAGCAGCTGCCAATCTAAGTAGACGTGTTATGAGGAATCACGATTAATGAAACTGAAGAGTTATTTACCACTCCTTTAAAATGAGCCAGTGAACTGGTTAGGAGTCAGTGAGATTTTGGGGATTTGGGCACAACCACAGCACTGAAAAAAAAAACAAACCCAACCAGCCCTGACTTCATAGATATTTCCAGATCTTTGTGCTGGTTCGCTTATGCTCACCTTCACTGTCCTACTGACATACAGCATCCCCTCTGAACTATCCCTGTGGTTCACCAGATAAAAACATGCTCTGACTGGAGCAGAAGAGCTTAAAAGTCAAGTGCAGGAACTTAAGGAGGTCTACAGAGAGTGGATCCTCTCATACTTCTTAATCTCAGAGGGATCTATGCCTCTCAGGTCAACAGGGGATATTCACATCCTTCAATGCTTACTCATCTCCAGTGAATAAATATGCCAAGGACCAAAACTTGTATGAGAAAATCCTGAAGTCAGTTTGACACGAGTACTAAATATTCTGTGAGGGTATAACTTGGCTCACATAAGCGAGTACCTTACACTTCTGTTAAAGCGGACAGAATACCCTTTTAAAAGGGAATACTATGGCATGGTACTTATCATCCAAGCAAAGGAATTTCATTTGGTGTTCTTTGCTACAGTATACATGCATCATAAACCTAGATAAACTTGTAATGCATATACTGCTTCTCATACAAAACATATGCATAAGTACACATTCACATCATGCACACATAACAAACATATCAACCTTAGATAAAATAGTTTGTACTTTGAAGCACCTCTCATGAGGCCCACAGTAATCCAAAATACATAATGCTTATGTAAGGTATCATCAAAGGAAATAATCACAGCCAATTTAGAAATGAGGAAAACGAGACAGTAAATAAACTTGTCCATACTTGAGCAGTGATGCTCTAGGAGTGCTGAGAATAAAACCTAGAACTCTAAACCACAGAACATCATCCTTGTCATACTCAGCATGTGTAACGTAGCCAAAAATTACATAAACCCTTTTATGCCACAAACTGCAAGTAAAAATGTCAGCGCAAAAGACAGAGAATAATTAATTTTGCATTTCAGCAGATACTTTTTTTAGAAGTTGCATGTTGGATAGATTGTTATATGCAATCTTCAGAAATTTTCCTTTTCAGACACACAGTGCACAGGGTCTTCTCCTGAGAACAGAGCTCAAGACATCTGAGAAAGAAAAAGGAATTGGATTTGTGTTTCTGAGGTCCTGAGTGAGAACTTTGAGCTGATGCCTAAAATGAGGCAACAGTCAATTACAAACTTCTTAAATGATCTAACCTGCCAGATGTTATTCTAAATTAAAAGTATGGAAAAAAAATGGATTAACTTTTTATTGCTTTCAGAATAGTCAAAATCAGGGTTTGGAGAATCGATGACCCCTCCCTTGCTCCTTCTTTCTTTAAACAAGGTAAAGTTCTGCATGCAGCAGCTTGCTGTGTGTGGTTCAGGAGGAGAGGTTAAAGCCATTAAGTGGCTCCCTATCACAGACCCTTCAATTACAGGAGGGCTGGGGAAGTCAACAGTTGTGGTTGTAATTCCAGACGTTTCAGAGATGTGAGAAGACCTCTAGTGAAAACCCAGAAGACTCCAAAAAACCAGGCAGGGAACAGAGTGAAAGACCATCATCAATGATCGGTCTCCAACAACAGGTAACAGCCATTATGCCTGTTGTTTAATGTTTTTATTCATGAGGTTAGCATTATTATAAATAGTAATAACATGTATCTAATATACATGCAAACATTGTTTTTTAAATTGGAATATTTGGCAATGCCACTAAATATTTAAATACCCTTTAGCACAAGGGAATTTCAACAATGAGAACTATGAAGTACTATTTGTACTCCCTGGTATGTATAAATACACTGTCAGCTCCCTGCATTTTCATTCAGCATCAGAAACAGCTTTCCAGGGAGTTAGATGCTGCTGTAAGTGTCAATATCAATGTTACTATTTATAGTGCTATAAACCACATTTTGAGTTATATTGGTAAAGTTAAGTTTAGGTAGCACTTCTGGCATTAATACCTTAATATAGAAACATTGCTATAAATGTAGTTTACAATTTGGAACATAAACACAAATTCAGTGTTACTAACAGATCACCTGCTAGATCGCATAAAAACACACTGCCAAAGTGTATTTTATGCAATCCACAATGGAGCAAAATGCAACCATATAGATATATTTAAATTTCCCATTTTTACACTGTCACTCAAAAACTTTTCCTCTTCCTTTTTTTCCCCTAGCTTATCGATCTCAAGAGCTTGTGATAGCATTTCAGTTGCTTCGCTGAGCCATTTTTAGCTTCTGCTTCTTTTTTTAAAAGCTAAATCAGGGCTCAAATGCTTCAATCAATTTAGCTTTTTCAATTAGAGAAGAAAGTTAAAAGAAAACCCTGAGACATGATAAACTACCAAATTTTAGCATCTAGGTTTTTTAAGTTGTTTATTATGTCTTTATTTTTTAATATCAATAGCATCCCTTTACGTAATAATATCCCTGATGTCTATGGTTGGAATTCATAGCAAGATGACTCCAGTAATTTTTACCAAGAGGCACATCTTGAATTTACCAGAGCCTATTCAGGAAGCCACACGTGTGGACAGCCAGGAACTCTTGACACCCTCGTAGCTGTGACCTCTGGCAACGCCCTGCAGCAGCTCAGTGATTGCAGGGGAGAACATTATGAAATGCATGACCTTTTGCAACACTGCATGACACAGAAGGAGTCCCAGACAGTTGTGAGAGCCAAAACCTCCAATCTCAAAAAAAATTCCATCACAATCCCAGATTAAGCCTGATGTCCACTATCTGAACAGATTAAGCCTTTTAAAATGGTACTTCAAAAAAGCCAGAGGCCGCACCAATGCAAATCAATATCAACAGAAATCAATGAGGTGCTATGGGGGAGATTCAGACCACTTGAATCCTACCCAAGTGGACAGACTACTTCTCCAAAACAATCAGAACATCTGGTTTTCACCATCAGATCTTCCTTCAGGTGATTTGATTAGTCAGTGGTTCAGTTCCGCTTGAGCAATGCCTGTCCTATTGGGTTTAGAAAGACAAGGGGGCCAGGCTGCTACCCAAAGTTTACTGCAAGTGCTGATGGGTTACACAGCAGCTTGGCTGAAGTCCTAACCCTCAATCCTGTTCTGGAACTTATTTAAGGCATGCCACTTGGCTTTTCCTTAGGTATATTTGGTACTCTGGGGAACAAAAAAATCCACCTCACCTTGGGCCAGACAACCTGGGATAGCTAACAAGAGAAAACTGAAAATTGAGACTAGCAGCTTGTGCTTTATTTCAGTCTTCAGGTTTAATTCAGATGTTAATTTGATCAGTCATCATCCAGATCACTGGATCATATTTAACCTGACTTAACTACACATTTTGTTGTGAGTGCAGGGATGCAGCACACTTGAGCACAGACATCTGTAATACAGGTATAAAAGAACATGTAAGTTCAAGGGAAATGTTTCGCAACGATTAATTTAGTCATGCAAGAAGAGTATTTGGAGAATTTGATAGAAGATACTAAACCATGGTTAAAACCCATTCTCTTAAATGTGATTTTTTTATTACCTTTTTCTTTCTTTTCTTCAAATGCAAGCTACACATATTTTTTTAGGTCCATAATAGGCAGTCACTGCTGAAACAACTGGTGGGAGATAATCAGTAGATTTGAATAGTTGGGGTGATTGTCTGATTATTTAATCAAAACTGTTTTTAGGCACTTCATTAGGGTTTTAATGGCAAATGGCAACACACAATTAATTAGACAAACCTGCAGACACTGGAAATCTTGTCCTGAAACACTTGTACTCTGCGCACATGCAACCCTTCTGATCAGATGCCCAGAGGAAACGCAGGCTGTTGCGCTCTATTTGTGGCTCAACCTGCATCATTTAGGAACCGGTGGATCCCATAGCTAATTGCCAGTATTGCAAAGGATTGCACAGAGAGCGAGCAGCAGTCACGCCCAGCCATGACTTAACGCAAATATCCAGGTGATGAACAAGCAGTGTGGCCATGCTCATGTATCTCAGAGTTGTTCTGAACCTCACCACCATCACATCCCCCTTCCTGTGGAGGGGCCAGTGCGGGGTGGAGTGATCTTTTCAATACCACAGAGTCTCAGTGCTAGCAATAAGATTCCCGTTAACCTCATTATGACTGCTTCTGTTACTGTGGTAGTAACCAATAATGGAGACAGAGGTAGGCAGAGGGAAGTAAGGCAGCACAAGAGCCCCTTTTTTAACAGCTGAAAAAGAAAAAGACGGCAACTAATTTCTGAACAGATGCCAAAACTAATTTGGGGTATCTCATACGTGCTTGTTTTATTTACTAGAAATTCATCTTGCTCCTTAATATAGTCACAGAGATCTGCATGAATACAAAGATAAAGCAAGGTCTTTATAAACAGGATAAGGCACTTAGGGCTTGCACACCCCGAGTCCCAAAAATAACCGGTCTCACTGCAACGCTGAGGTTTTGCATTGCCCATTCTTAGCGCAGGTATGAGCACTTATTACTATAAACATATATTTTAAGAACAATAAGGAAGTGATGAATTGGCCACTTGCAGTTTTCTTGACAGCAAGGTGAAATGGTAGCTGTGGTGACCAGGGGATGTCCTGGTTCCTCCTCGCAGAGAGGTATTCAGCGCACGTAATAATTATTCATCCATCTCGTTCACACTAAAGGCATCGGCAATGCAATTTTAGCCTGATAATCAAGACCATATGACAAAAACCAAGGCCATTAGGGACCAATTTCAAGTATTCTCTGCAAGACAATGATTTTCCAACTGCACTTACATATGCTGAATAGTTACTTCTGCACGACCGCACCTGCTCTCATTTATGTAACCCTCCATCCTCTCCCCTTTTTTCTACCCCTTCTTTTCTTGTAATGCAAAGAAGGAAAGTTTCAAAGGGTTGCTGGAATCTTCCTAGAAACAGATTTGATTTATTTATATTTCTGGCTGGCCACACGCTGTGAGCAAATAAGAATCTGGCAAATGTAAAAGTTAGTTTGTGCTAATGTCAGATCAAATTCTACCCTCAACAGACGTTGTGGGGCTGCATTAATGTAAATGAGAGCAGGATTTGGCCCAACACTTTCATTCACTTCCTATACATATTCAAATTAAATGAATATTTTGTACAATCTCTTCCTCCCTCTACATACACATGCATAATTCCGTCTCAGATTCCAGCCTTGGTTACAATGGTGACTTCACGGGAGCTTTTTTCTGGGTTTGTGCCACTGCTGCACATCTGAATGAGAGGCAACGGGACTACTTGTTAAAGTAAGGCAAGCAGAATGTGGCCCTTGGTGTCCAAGTCAGGTCTGCCCTATTGTAATAATTTTGTTCCTTAATTACTTTCTGCTTATTTTTGACTGTACCATTTCAGTATCAGTCACATCATAATGTGGCCTTTGAAAAGACTGTGGTGTCACTGTAAATCAGAGTCCTGTAAGGTTAAAGGCTTCTGTTGCCAGAGGGGAAAAATGCCAAAATTATTTTTAAATTATACATAGTATAACTCAAAGACTACAGCATCTTTTACTATTAGTGCTCCTAAAGAAATGAATACACCTTCAAGCTTTTTCAGGTACAATTCAAATATTAAAAAGAATAACAAGCTCCATTACTAATGATGCAACAACCTCTTCTGCCAGAAGAATAGAACCTATAAAATTAGTGAGTAAGAAGTAAAAAAGGCAAGACTGTATCAGGAAATGACCCTGTAATAACACAACCTAGATCCTCATCCTGTAAACTTTTATTTGCATGAGTGATCCTGTCTCACATCAGAAGTGCTATGGACTCCAATGGGCAATTCGTACAAGTGAAAATTATTCATGAATTTGAATAAGAGAGTATATGATCAGAGCAGCTCCTAGCCTTCTCTGTCAGTGATCAATCTTCTTGCTACAACCCACCCCCTTCACATTTAAAATTAAAAAAAAAAAAAAAATCCATCTTTTGAAAACTGAAATAAAGTTGGATTTCTCAAAGCAAAGATTTGGTCTACTAAGTCATTATTAGAATGAGGAGAAATACTCCTGGATCATGCTCTTATTCATATATATTCCCTATCTGTTTTTTAGTTGTAACCTATAATAATTTAAAGCAATGACATCAGAAAGATCAATGCAGCTGCATCCTAGTATTAAATTAACCTCACAGTACTATTGGTGTCTTCTGGAAACTACTGAATCCAAAGAAGGAGAACCTTGCCTTGCTAGAAATGCTCCTGATTTTTCAAGGGTAGTTATCATGGTGTCCAGTAAAAATGACTGATTTTTTTAAATACTTAGCTACTGGCACGTCCTTCTTCTGTGCTGATCATGTATAATAAGACCCAGGTACAGGATTTCGCTAATGCTCGGGAATGACATTAGAAGTGAGGAGCAAAAGAAATTAAGGAGGGGGAATGCTACTGCTGTTTTTCATGCCCTGTATGAGTTACTCTACCACCTCAAAAAAACTCCAGTTATGTTACAAAGCATCAAAAACCAGAACGTCCCGAGGATGGCTAAGGAGAAGATCTCATTTTCCAGATTTCAAGGGCCTTACTGAAATGCTTAAAACTACTCTACCACCTGATTTTTGGCCATTGCTTTAAAATCAAATTTGCAGTATGTTTCCTATACACCATTTTCTACCTCCCAGCAAATACCAATATTGCTTAAACTTCATTTAAATGTCTTAATTCAATTGAACCCAGAGGTCATTGACACCTCAGTAATTTCTATTTAAAACCATTCAGCCAAAAATAAACAAACAAAACCAAAACTGGAGCAGAATCTTCTCTGGAGATTATCCTCATTTTAAAAGAAATTACCCTGCCTGACTTTTTATAAGATAATTATTGCAATTGTTTTGCCTAATGAATATTGTTTGAGTATTATAATGCCATGCTACGCATCCTGAATGAGGAACAATTAACAGAGCTTTGTTCTCTTGACATCCCAGGACACAGCTGAAAGGAAAGCTTGGCCCTAAAGATTTGGGTTTTTTCTGGCTAAACAGCATCTCAAACATAGCAGAAGTAGGATTCAAAGACTGAACTCAGAACAACTCAAACCAGGGATGTGCTGTTTCTAGAGATCTTACAGATGGCGCTGATGGTTTCATTCCCCAACTGCTCCCATCAATCCAAAAGATCCCAGCAAATGAAAGCTTTCACTTGCAAAGACTCTGGGGCTTGATCAGAGAACAGGAGTTTTACATATGTCACTCCCCAGCCTTCAGTGGGATTACTCAGAGTTTCTATCCTGTAAGCAAGAGGAGGTCAATTTGTGGTATTTCAGTTTTCGGTGAGGTAACAAAATTGATCTTTATCAGTTTCTTTACAGACTGCTGGGGCAGGTTCTAGTTTCAACTGCACCGACACGTGCAGGAAGCAATGCCCTTCTCTTGTACTTAAGGACACACCTGTAATAAATGGAAACATCTTGCCCTGCTCTTCCCATATATCCATCCCTCAGAAATCCTTCTCCTGCTCATGGCCAGCGACAGTCATTTGACCAAGTCAGTAAAAAGGGTCTTTGAAGAACTGGGAGCCATCGTGTTCAGAGGCACCTACGCACCACTCTCAATGAACCTGGGTCTTGGGCAGCATTTGAGCATTGAGAGGAAAATAATTCTCTGTACAAGGAAAACATGAATTAAAGATCCTCCTAAATTATGGAACAGATCAATACATGGTGGTTCTCTAAATCAGGTACAGTAACACCTCCCTGGAAGAGATATGCTACGTTGGAGCAACAGACCAGAATCACCCAGGGACCGATCCTACCATGCCCGAGCCTCTCTGCACTGACAGATGGCAGCAAGGAGAATCAGCAGAACTAGGAGGAGATCGGACCAGCTCTGTGGAAATCTAAGTCACACCTTTCCACTGTAATCACCATCCTCCCAAGCTCATTAGAGTCAAGGACAAGAGTATCCCTCAGCTACACCTCTACAGCTAAATAAAGCTCACTGCCAGGTCACTGCCATATGGCTGGGGGCACCATGCCGCTTTCCAACGGGGACGTTTATCTTCAGGTGTCCTACCCTGGAAGGGGGAAGGTCTCAGCTGGCAGCAGAGACAGTGGGCCCCTGGAACACCTCCCCACAAATTGCACTGCTGGCTGTCCACTAACACTTTAAGTCAAGAATAATGCAGTCTTCGGTGAACATGTGACCACGGGCACATGTCTCACCTTAATAAAACTTACAACCACAGCAGCTTTCAGATTTACTCTTCCTAGCCCAGAAAATAACAGAAAGCAAAGCTTGTCAGTTTGTCACCATTTTCCATCTCTGCATTTGTAAAAGAAATAACATTGGCAGGGAAATAATACAAAATGTATCACACACACAGGCTGCAGGAAGATATAATGTTCTTTTACATATTTGATATAGAGCCTAAATTAAGCTGCAGAAAAGGGGCCATGAATCTTCACAGCCTCATTATCAAGCCTCCCTAAACCTCAAACGCAGGAAAATACATTTCATAAACAAAGACCCAATAGGATTTTAACAGTACAATAAATTTCACTGACATTCACCACTAATCACATTTCAAAATATATTTTTTAAAACAAAGTTCATTCAACACAAAACCAGACTAGAAACAAAGAGTAAGATAAGGATATGTTATACCTTTTCCACTTCACTTTAGCCCATTTTTGACTGAAATCCCTTTTAGGTGGTTCGCTATGTAATTCCATAGCAGTAAACATTTACACTCTTCCTGATCCTTCTTTTACTTTCCTGGACATGAGCTCAGACTGTGACCCTATTCATGGATACAAATTTTCCGTTTTCACAGTAATCTGACACAGAAAAGGGGATCGAGCCTTCGCTCCCATCAGCACATAACAAAACTATCTCTATGATCTTGCTTAGTGTTGTCCCTCTTCTCAGGAGCAGCCAGGTGCTGCCTTTCACTTCTGCTCACAATTCACTCGTTATCCACAGCAGAGAAAACCAGAGCCCTTTCATGCATCTGCTAACAGAGAAAAGGGTTGGGGTTGGAGTAATTTTAGAGACAGTGGAAGAATTTTAAAATGTAGGGTTTTTCCATGTTTTGAACAATCTTAGAGATGGTGAACTTTCACAGCATTTCTAAGATCTGGAGGGAAAGGTTCATTGCTGGGATTTCTTTTTTTTTTTTTCCCTTCTCTTTAATTTTGATGTAACTGAAACTTTGTGCAGGTAAAAGGCTGACAGCCAACCACGAAGGGTGGGGTGCTTTGGAAAGAAATTAAAAACGTGTGTGGGACTCAAGTTTTGTCTTATGCATGGTAACCCCAAACCTTAGCTCAGATCACTTCAAAGACGAGTAATGACTTTAGGTTTTTACACAAAAGCCTCAGGTGTGCCTCCCTAAAGGTACCTTTTCACTGCAATTCTTCCACCTACTTGAATTGTTAGGCTGGTATCTGACATCAGAGCTTCGAAGTGCTGTCAAAACTGGAATAAGCTCACCAGCTCATCTGACTAAACCCATCGAGGGCCTTCAGACAGTAATACCATTATTGACCTGGGCTGAATTCAAATGCATTTGGAGTGCTTGATATTTATCCAAATTATGCCCATTGAAAAATCCCTGGCAGAATACAGATAACATCAGATTAAAATGTATCATTATAATTACTTCAAAGAGATGTCTGGTATAGAAATAATTAGGTTAGTAAATATTTTTAATTAAATTATGATTTCTAAATTGTGTTAAAACTACAACTTGCATCTATGGACATCACAACTAAACTACAAATCAGAAGAATTCAGCGCCTGAATATGAATATTTGAATTAATCTAATATAGTTATTATACCATTAACTTCAGTGATGTAACTCCAAATTTACACAAGCATAATTAGAGTCAGATCCAAGATTCAGCAGATCAATACAAATCTTTCCTTGGGCTGCAGTAGGCATGATAAGGCCCTGAGAAAAGTGCTAGAGTGGTAGTACTATCCCACCAAGCCGACCTTTCCATCCCTAAAATAATGTTCCTGCTCAGAATTGTCATTCCCCTAAAAGTAAATATGAAAGCATGGGTATGGAACCAAGTAGACATGAGAAAATAAAATTCACAATAAGCACAAATTCCTATGCCTTTGGTCAGAAATGTTCAAAGATCTGAGAGAATTTCCAGAAGTTTTTTTACCGCTTCTGCATTTCACTGAGACTGCATAATAAATTAGCTATGAAATAAAGACTGGTGAAAAGCAAAAGCAAATAAACAAAAGAAATTATGCCAGTAGTACTGTCTGGGATGTCTAAAAATGGCACATCCCTTGCTGATCAATTCTTTCTGCTAATGTATGAAAAATAAGAATGTGTTTTAAATACTTTAGACTGCAATTTACATCTGTAATCCTCTTTTCTTTAAACAGTTTGACACCTTGAACATAAAACTGTGTTTTACAGATGCTCTCCTCATTTAATTGAAATCACATCTCAGGTCAAGATCACCACTTCCTTCTGCTTCTCTAACCTCTTCTTGCCTGAAGGCCTGTAACTTGTGAATAATTTAACAATCATATTTGCTGCCGAAAATTGATTTCTGAGAGAATCCATATTGATTGAGATATGTGAGACTAATGAGTTTGAGGTTAAGGTGTTTAGGTATCATTATCTCTGATAGTCCTGAACTAGAATCTTCATATTTTTTGTCTCTTGTCAATACTCAGTTTTATATCTGTGCTCCAACCTGTGCCTGTGTGTTAAAATAATTTTAAGAGATAGAATGAATAAACATTTTACACATGTCTGAAGCATCTGTAGTAGTCTCCCAGATGTGTCTTTCCTGTGAAATGCCACTGCATAAAGGGGACCCAAGCAGAGTTTTGCCAAACTTTCATTTAAGCTGGAAGCCAGAACAAGTAGCTGGGATGAACAAACAGCCCCCACTGGAGCAAAAGCTGTTTACAGAAGCTGAAGAGCTGACTTCCCCAAATGTCAGAGTGTTTGTCTGCAGTGCATGACTTAGTTAGCTCTTGTTGGGCTTCCCTGGGATGGAGCAAAGCTCCGCGGAGCTGCGGCAAACGCAGGTGCCTTGCTCAGAGAGGCACATCAGCACATGCAGCGTGCACATCCATGGGGATCCCCTCCCGCAGCCCCCTGCTTTTCGCCACTCACATTCGAGGGGTGGCTGGTGGACTCCTGTTGCAGGTCTGCCACTGAAAATGCTGCCCATCCTTCTGCTCCTCAGCCTTTTCCTGGCATGCTGAGACACAAGGACATCGTGCGACGTGTACCTGCGCGGCATCCTCGTACCTAACTCCAGCCGACCGCCTGTCCTTGCACAGTGAAAATCACTTCCTCAGTGCCCTCTCTACCCACACGAGGTCATTGTACTTCTTACCTGTCTTATCCTCACAGCTAAATGGAAAATAAAGAAGAAAATAAATCTACAAAAACAGAGCATTTCCATGAATTTCAACTGAATATATAGATATAAAGCCCCCTGATTTATAAGAATCTAATCTCAACTGCGGTGTCTCCAAACAGCTTGAAGACTTCTAAATGAACAGCTAAGTCTCTTCATTTTCCCCTCAAAATGATGTAAAAATCAGCTTGCCATATTGCTGACCCGTGTCTTTACGATGATGCTATGTTGAGTGCCCAAGGCGCTCCCATTCAGTTCCCAAAAGCCTTTAGGTTCCTTACGTGACAGACATAAATAATTAGCTTTAGTAAGTTAATGCACATGTGGCCCACGCATCTGGATTTATGTGCCAAATCCAAAACCCAGGAGTCAGTGCAGAGAAGACTTCAAAAAGCTGCCTCTGCTGGGTTTGGAAGTGACATGACTAGGATGCACGTGCCCTGGTCACAGCTTGGTGAATGTATGCTTGTATACCTGACTCGAAGATCCTGTTCCAGGCTTTATATTTTTGCAAATCACACTTCTTTCTCCCCATAACCACTCCTGCTCTAAAAAAAAATCCAAAGCAAGCAAGCAAGCAACAACAAAACCCTCCAGAGCATTTGACCTCTAGAGTTAGACCCCTTTTTGGGGTAGTTTTGGAATCAGCTGTATTTATGACTGAAAAAAAAAAAAGGACAGTTCTTTAAATGACCCAGCTGGAAAAGGATATTTTTGGTCAATGATCTATTTTTATTTCTGCTCTGCTGTTTCTCATGAAGCCTGATGACAAAGACCTGTCCTTCAAAGCTAGTCTATAGTTTATGAATTACCAATTTCAATTACTTTCTCTAGTACACTACAGTTTTGTTATCAAGTTTATTTTTGCAGGTGGGAGCTCTATTAGAGGAAATGAAATGCTTTTCTATATCAGTTTGGCTTGTCTTTTTATGAGGAGAGAAATGCAATACATATTTTCAAAGGTTCTTTTAAAAAATTATCTAAAAGTTAAAATAAGAACTATGAATTGCATTACAGTATTTAAGACACGTGTTTAAACTGTTGACTACATCCATTTCAGTTAACAAATTTATTTTATGTCACTCTTAATCAGTAGAGGTATATTTTTGTTACTATTATTGATTTTGCAGCCATGCCAGTTAATGCTATTATCTTGGATAGTACATTCTGAACAGTTACCCTTACAGACATTTTAAATAAAAACAAACATCGGGAACTCAAAATGAAATCAGATCACTTTATGAACCTGAAAAACAACCTTCATACTATGCCACACAGTCTTCTTTGAATGACCTATCTCTTTACCCAACTTTGCTCTTACATAAAGTAAGTTCAACAAACTATGGGTGAAGAGCTTACATGCTTTTTTTAATCAGATAAAATTGGCATACTGAATTCTCTAATTATTCTTTTTAAAGTGAGGAACTGCAAGTTCTCATGATAGAGAGTTAAAGACTCTCAGATATCACGATGAGAAACATGATCTTTACTTGAAGATGGGTATACAGGCTTCATCTGTATTAAGATAAATTAGCTATGCCTGGCCTAAACTCAATCATTTTTGTCTCATCAAGATGAAACAACAGATAAATCCCCAGGCTGAACTTTAATTCACTAGAGAGATGTTGAATAACCGATATCATAATCTTAAACTTGTGGAAACTCAGGACTATGCAGGATCACATTTTTCTGGAGGGTGGGTACTGCCAGGGTTACCTACCTGCACTTTGATGCTGTGCCATGAATCCCTACATTTCCAGCCCCTCCAAACTGCTCTGTTCTGACTGCAGACTGCCTCACAAGGTGGTCTGTGGTCTCCTGGTGGTGGAAAACTCTTAGGCAGTAGGTGAGTCCATCGGTTTCAGCTCAATCCCCACAACTTGATGGCTTGCAAAGAATAAAACTAAAGCCACTAATAACAGAATTTTTGACACCAGAGTGGCCAGTTTCCAAACCTGACCAGAAAATGTCCAAACTGCATTTGTTACCTGGCCCCTCAGAAAGCTCATGAGCATGAGTGATACCCTTTGTAAACCACTGCTTTCACAGGTCAGCACCCTCAAGATATTACAATTTTAAGCTATTTGGGCCTCTAGATCTTAGAAGTCCATTAATTATGGGTTCAATTAACAAGCTCGCACACATGCCTTATCGAAAATAGAGCTTATCTGAATAAGGACTGGAGGAGCAATGATAATTTTGTAGATGAATCTGCTATAGCTATCCAGATTCATTTTTAACTCAAGGAATTTTGGGGGGTTTTCTTAGAGAGTAGGCTGAGCTCCATTTAGTGTTTCTTTCTTCATTATTATTTCTCCTTTTGGACCACAGAAAGAGGAAGAAAACGAAGAACTCTCAGTTCTTTAGTTCTGCCTTAAATACATGTGATTTTTTATTTTTTATTTTTAATTAACTTCTGGTCTCCTAGTCTCTTTCTTTCCCTAATATTAGTTTTATCATAGAGGAACACCCTAGAGCAGATCACAGTTCAGTACTCCAGATTTACTAATTTTGTGTGAAAATATATGTGTGTGTGTTCAGGACATTAAATTCTCTCTTACACAGACATAATGCAAATCTGTAAATGAATTCAGGAACCTTTCAAGACAGCTGTGCTCTCATAGAGCGTCTTCCCTTCTCCTCTGGTCAGAATGAAGGTAATGTCTTGTATTGTTACACAAGGAACTAAGAATGGCTATTTTTTCAGTGCTCACTTCACAGTAGCATGGGACTAATTAATGGGAAAGTGGAAGTAGGCAGTGGTTTTTGTGGAGCTAATTAAGATATGTGGCAGAAAAAATACGTGGATGGGCAATTTCTTCATTTTAAAGGTTTGTATAGTTAGACAGTTTTATTAGCCAACCCTATACCCTTTTTTTTTTTCAGTCATTGCCTACATTTTTGTGAGATATGGACTCCTCAATTAATCTTTCAAAGACTGATTTTGATTTATCTCAGAGGGAGGCTGGGGAAAAAAAAGCAGTTGAGTATTTTTTAAAGAAACCAACAGCTTGTTCACTTTATTTTCTGCTTACAAAATAAGTGCATTGATTTGATCTTTTAAACTCGTTTCTATATCCTCTCCATTTCATCTCTTACTGAGGGAAGGGGAGAGGAAGTGAATCTAAATGTCCGTTCCATTTAATTCCCCACAGATCTAAAATGCAAGGAAATTCTAACCAAAAAAGAGAGAAAAAAAACCCAAAAAACCAAAAATGCACGTTGATCAAAAAGATTTGTTCCTCAGCACATAGGAAGTCTGTGGCAGGAGCCAAGAATAGAGCCCAGCATTTGCAAGCTCCTGCACCAAGACTGCGCTCCTTTCTCAAGCACTGCGTTATTCAAGGAGCGCAACTGTGCCAAAGCTTACCTGCCCTGAAAGACCAGCCTCGGAGGAGACTCTCCTCAATGTTTCCATAACAAGTTCCCAGAAACTATTATTTTCTCAGCCCAGTATCACTTGGTTCAGCACCTTCCCTTCTGTTCAAACAGAAATACCCAGTTGTCCAAATAACAGCCAAGGAGAATTTATTTTTTTTTTAGGAGAGGGGGCATATCTCACATAAAAGTAATCTCAACACTTATATGAATTTTGAAGCTAGTAAGTACTCTAAATTCTGTTTAAAGGGGTGACCAATTTGGTGAGACATTCATTCCCACTGCAGGACAGTTCTGCCTTGGTCGCACCCTAACAAAAACATTCCCTTGCTCTCAGCTGCCCAGGCCTGCTCCGCGGCAGGAGCCCGGCCGTGCTGCCTGGCACGCGCTTCCCCGGCAGAGAGGGACGGAGCTGGGCACGGGGGTGCAAGGTAAAGGAGAGGGATGATGCTGGTTGAGGATGTTAAATAAACAATTTTTTCTTACAACAAACCCTGGCGCCTGTTCTGCCCATGTCGTGGCCCATGATGACTTAGTGTCTCCCAAGCATGACCAAGCGATTAGTGCAGCCGTGTCGCTGCATCTCAGCAGTAATGGGGGCTCTCTTTCCATTTGCCTTCTATTGAAATCTAAGCGCTCCATTGGCCTGTGCATTTTCAGCTTGATGAATTCATTATTCCCCACCTTTTTTTTTTTTTTTTCCTCTTTCTTCTAGCTCCTTTCTCAGGCCAGAGCTTTCCCAAAAAGCCAAGTGATTGTTTCTGGTTTTTCCCTCTCTGTGAGGGTTTTTTTTTTCCTCTCTCTTTCTAGGCAGATGTCAGAAAATGTGGCATTGACTCATCTGTTTCAAACAGCATTTCAGTATACTTTTGGATCTATGTATATTAGACAGCAAACAATCACAACACTTGGCTTATTTATTTATTTATGTGGTAACATCCTTCAACTAATGATATAAGGGAAAATACATTTTCAAATTCAGAGGCAAGGAAACCGTTCAATTCATATTCCCCAGCAAACAAATGACACCACATAAATAAAATACAAAACTATTCAACTATCATTAAAAATGTGACAGTCATCCAAAGTAGGAAATTCAACAATGTGGTTGTTGCATTTTCTCTTTAAATATTTACATGATATGGAGATAGGACATGGTTACCCTGAGCTTGAGTTTTCTTGGACATGTTCTTTTTCCCTCCTCAAAGGTGTGCCTAGTTGAACAGGAGAGACTTTGGCTGTCTGGCACTTCTAAGTGTCTGGAGGCTTTTTTAGAGCACAATAGGTCTGGTACACTCAAGATAGTTACTGTTATAAATCCCATAGAGAAATAAAGGCACATTATATATGAACCAAACCATAAACTGTGTTTAACAGCTGCAAGTTTTACGAATGCCTCCGTGCTGCGGTCTAGCAGCCAGAGCAGCAAAGAAACATCTGAGCCTGCAGTCTAGTTCTACTCCTATGACAGGTGTTACCTTTCTGCCTCCATTTCCTTCATAAAACAAGGATAACCTTTTTCCATATTAAAATAAAGCTATCATTATCTGTTTGAACTGTAGAAGAGCCTACAAAAGTCTCTTGGATGAGGTTCTTATTACACTAGATGCTGTACAAACACAGAACCACATGCCATTATAATGTGGGAGTGGCATGCTATTAATAATACATTAGGACACTTTGGAAAGATTAAGCAGAAGAGTTATTTTAAAATTCTTATTCATGTCCTCCACGTAAAAGAGAATGAAATTTGAACGAATAGGTAAGGAAGCTATTTGCAGAATGCTGAAACATCCTTCTGGCTCTGAGAATACACAAATGCTGTGCTGGTTACTCTGCAGAGTGGAGAAGTAACCGGCAATGACATGTTCTTCTACTGGCTCTGCCACTTTACCTCTAACCCTTTTCAAACCAGTTCCTTTCACTGGGATTCAACTTATTTGTCGCTCAAGCGGATACAGTCTATCACGGGGACCTAATATGGCTCAATTAAGGAAGACCCAGCCTAAAGAGGTTTTAACTGGGTTTAAGGGCAGGAGTGATTATTGCACTTGATAGACTTGGGAAGTGGGGGAAATTATAATTTATTACTTATGTGCAAATTTGACATTATTGTTAACATATATTCCCCCAGAGCCTCGGATGGACATATTTTGGAAAAATCAAATCAATAAGTGATTTAATATCTGTCAAGTGCTTTGGGATCTTTATTTGAAATGCGTGTTACAAGAGCAATATCTTACTCTCAACTCCTCAGCGTGCAAGCATGCCTTCTATTAATACTAGAACCCTTTGGAACCATTAGAGTTTATCAGCTAAATACATATTTTGGCACATTAACTAATTTTTGATTACCCAATTAGACTTTAACAGCTCCATCTATCATGTAAATTTTTCTTAATGTGCAGATTATGGACCCAATAGAACTTAATGGAGCTCCTTACAGTGTTCTGAGTCGATGCAGCTGGCACATGGACACTGAGGAAAGTATTTGCCTCCAAAGTGAGAATCACACACCTCTCTTCCCACGTTGCCAAGGGGTGTTACGGCCGAAGTCATCCCTGGGTACTGAGACAATGCAAGAGTCCCAAATGGGATCCAATTTATACCATTTTCTATGCTGGCTCTCACATACCTCCACTTCTGCCATTCCATCTCAAAATTACATCTCCTACAGTCAGATGAGTCACAACCACACAAATCAAAACCCAGGGCCATTGGATCTATACCTGTGCCATGGGAAACTGTGACAGTCACCAAAGGTCACCGAGGGGATGGCCATGGCTGAGGGAAGCTGCTGGTGACTTCTGCTCCCCGTGGCTACATGTGGCATAGAAGGATATGCTGGGGACAGTGCCTCTGTGGCACATGCTGCTGGGCACTGTCTCTTCCCAGACCCCACTGTCTCTCAGAAGACAACACATGGGCCAAACTCAGCCCTGGATCAGGACCTTCCCTCTCCCTCTTGCATAAGTACTATGCTATTTATCTTGTTGTCTTCCCCAACACACTGTCCCAGCTCACCTCCCTTTCCCCACACTCTTTTCCACTACTGGCCTATGGGATGGAATGAATTACACATTTCCTCATGAAAACACGGATACTTAAGAGCTGCTTGAAGGAAGAAGATTACTCAGATCATTGGGACAACAGCTCCTCAGTAGATAGTCAGAACAAAGCAGTTGGCAGAGAGGAAAAAACCAAACATGTAAGTAGCAAATCTGCATCCCCTAGTCCAGAGGCATAATGCATGGTCTGGGCTTAATGCTAATCATGTTTGGCGGAACACCGAATACAGAACCTTTGCTCAGAACCAGAAAATAATTAAAAGTTAGAAATTAAATGCAGAGCTACAGGATACATTCTGCTCCAGTGTCTTTACACCTAGACCTGCTAAAATCTCCAGCTCTGCATGTAACAACCATGGGTCTTGGTGGGCTGTCTCCTCTGCTGAAAACTCACTGCCATTAGAAGCGAGGCAGACTAAAACTGATGAAAACAAAGGCTGCATTCACACACACAAGAACAAATATTTCCCTTGTTAAAGTAAACACTTATAAAGTTATCTAATACACTGTTAACTGATTTAATTATTTTTTTAATCTCTCATTGCTCTCAGCCTACACAGCGAAGCTGGTTTCAGCTGTTTCCAGTTAGTTTCACTTTCTTTCTTTCTTTCCCTCTTCCCCATGGGCTGCAAGCACAACACTGGAATGCTTTTATATCACAAAAATAATTCAGTCAGCATTCCTTTCCTACGAGAAATTCCTTTTCTATTGCTTCTGTGAGAAGCAATTTTTAAAAAATCCTATTTGTTTCCTTACAATGCTCCTTTAATAAAGCATGATTGTGCCTCTTAAGGGAAATAAGTTTTCCCTTTCTGCATGTGGTCTCACCCTGTCAGTGTTTTCATTATTTTCCTGTGCAAAGTCCTTCCCTGATGACTTAACTCAGAGCAGCACTCATTGCAGGCAGGGAGCACGCAGTCAGCCCGTCCTGCTGCCGCCAGCTCCTGTCAGACCATCCCTCCTCTCTGTCTGCAGTGGATTTTGGAAGAGAGCTACCTTGAAGGTAGTTTAGTGTCACTTAAAAAACCCCAAACAAACAGACAGACGTTGTAAGTGCTCCTGGGAAAATATTAATATTGCTGCTAAATGCAGAGATTGGGTTAATTTGTTCCTGTATTCTGCATCCTGTCAGCCACAGCCTCCTGACTACGACTCACAGGAGTGTACCTCTCTTCAGAAGAGAGAGTAGGCAATGCTTTGCTGAAGGAAAAGGGAGATTTACCCTGCACCGCAGCTCTCAAACAAGGTCCTTTCTCCTTGAGTACCAAGTCTTGTTTCCCGTGAAGGAGCTCAGAGAGCTCAACGTGAAGGCAGCCGGTCCCAAAATCCTGGCATCAGGAGCTGCAGACCAACACGAGGTGCTCAGAGAGCCCTGCGTGTTCTGCCTCCCTGAGGAACAGGTCCTGAGCAGGCGCATTTACATCACCAGCAACGTCAGTAGTGGGAGAATAATGTGATTTTTGCGTAAATAATGCTTGTAAAAAGTCCTAACAACACAAACTACAGAACAGCTACCGTTGAGAGGAGAAAATGAAACCTTTTTTAATCTGTTTACATATTTAGATGATTTCCTCTGCTGTGATAACTTAAGAACTCACTGCTCATTCACTCCTGCACTGCAAAAAAAAAAAAAATCTCCTATGTTGAGATCTTACTTCTGTCTTTTTGCTATAAAGTTCACTTTTTTTCTCAGCCATTACTCTTACCTAATTTATTTTTCCATTTCATTTATGGGAGCTGACCTTCCTGGAAGAAACTCTGAGTGCCTGAGCAGGTATATTCCCTTTACTGTGACTTGGCTGCATGAGGAAAAACAAGTGAAGGTATACATTTTTAATCACACACAGGAACATTTCGGCTATGTTCCTTTTTTTTTTTTTTTTTTTGCTATTTATTTGCAAACATTACAGGCCGTGCTAAGACCCTCCCTGTTGTTCTTCCAGCTACATTGTACACTCAGCTCAAAGTGCAACTGTAATGTGTTTGGCATACAGAGAGTGGTAGGAAACATTTTACAAGTTTGTCTGATGTTTTAAGATTTGATACTGAGCACAAAATATCACCTACTTCTCAGTCAACAGGTTAAATGTTGTTCCAGGGGTCATAACTAAAGTTATTACCTTCTATGGTAATTATGCCAAATTTACGCTATTTCCCACTGAAGTAATTGGGAGGGAAAAAAAAAAAATTACAACTATCATTTCAGTATTGCAGAGTGAGACATTTGGATCGTAAGCACTACAGTATCTAAGCTTTCAGGAGTAATTTAAGTACTGAACTCAGAGCCCTGTGCAGTAAGCTTGAGGATCCAGCTGTTCCCCAACCCCGAAAATGTCTAAACACAGTATGTTTTTCAACTCTGACTTGAAAATCCACATAACCTTAGAGCTGCATCTCTCCTCGCAACCCAATTTATCCCTCTGCAAAGGACTGGACAATGTAACATGCAATGTGCCCCAAAACCTACCAGGAGCCATAAACTACCTCTGCCTAAGCCCCTAAGCAGCAATACCCACAGGATCAGGCTACGGGGAGCACTCACCATCGGGGTCAGCATTTGTTCTCACGCAGCAAACAACTCAGTACTGCTTGTGTCCAAAGGCGTTCTCTTGTTCCTCCTGTGACAACTTGTTTCATGTAAAATAAAACTCAGAAACAGTATCTTTCATCAGTCACCCTCCCTTCTCCCCAAGCCAGGGGGGTGCTCCAAGTCAGCACAGTCTGTTCCTCAAGATCTGAGCACTCCTCTGTGAAATGCCAAATTCACACATAAATGCCGAGCATCGTCACTGGACTGTCCTGTGAGGTCTTTACTACCTCTGGAGTCAGGGACTTGGTCTAGTGTTTCTGGGTGGCCCATAATTACTTTTTAAGTTACTCTCTTTACTGTGGCATCTGCTGTACCCATTTAAAACGGGTTTATGGGTAAAACACATAGAATGTAATTATGAGTTAGACATTTTCACATCTCATTTACAAGTCTTCCGTCCTACCACATCTCAGACATCACCTTTCATTTCTTGGATTCCCAGACAAACTTCTGAAGTCCTCAACAGTTCCTTCCCTGTTTTATCACTGTGCACCACGCAGTCGTCAGGACACGAGGTGCTAACTACGGCACTGTGCACAATCGCAGTCTCCGTGAGGAATGTCTTGCTTTAATAGAGAAATAAAATGATATAAGGTCATAAGCTAAGACTATCATAAAGTGCATTGCAGGTACCCTATACTTAAATACTCCCATGCTACCTCTTAACTATAAGTGAGGCAATTTGCCTAATGCCTATAGAAGTGACACAATTAATTCCCCTCCCTTAAATAATCCTATTCTTTCCTCTCTAATGTGCCTCTGCAGAAAGAATGTTTACTAAAGTAAAACAGATTTTTCAAAAACCACATCCTTAAAATCCTTAGCATTAGAAATAGCATAAGTTTATAAAAAAATTTAGAAAGTCCTTTGTTCACTGTGTTCAGAAAACCACTGGAGACCCCTTTCTCTCTGAAATGGAGATGAAACCCCAAAGCAGTATTACGAACACTGTAAACACACTCAGTGGACTGTATGAAAGTGGCCTCAGCCATAAACAGCAGCCTCAGCATCTTTCTATTCATGTTTCCTGTTAAATACCTGCAAAGGAACCAACAACCTCCAAATTAGTCCTCCCAATTAAGACTTGAACCTTTCTGTCCTGATAGAGCAGCATTTCCATGTTATTCATCAGTCTGGCATTTTGCACACCATTTGAAGCTTAGGTGGGCTAAGTGGAAAAGGGTCCATGAGGATCACTTGTGCTTAAAAGGATGTTATAATTTTTTTTCTTTTAAATCTCAGTTGGAAGCATTTCCCACAGGGAAAGCATCTGGAGGTTTAAGAGTATTGCTTAATGCAACCTACTTTCCATGTGGCCTAGAGCATGCACCTCTCGCAGAACAGGTAGAAAGCTGCAAATACAGTACTTATTCATCAGTCATTAGATCAAAAAATTGGGAGAAAAAACCCCAATTACCTCTCTGAAGTGAACTGTACAAACCCAGTCTAACATACCAGTACCATCATCTTCTGCAGGAAGAATTTTTGGTATATCAAGCAATCATTCTCACACTCTCACATTCTCTCCCTGTTCGCTACAAATGCCACCTCCTATAGAAATAAACCCAAAATTTCTTCTAGAAAAAATAACAATAAAAGTTATACTGTTTTGTCACTTAGAGTTGTTTCACACAACAAGAAGAGAAAAAATCTGAGTTATTTCACCTAAAAATTAAACATGGAGTCCCCCAATCAACAAGTACTGGATAGTAAATATATTACCTGAAATTTTACTCCATCAAAAGGATGAGAAAAGGAAAATAAGAGTATGTTAAGTATATATTGACACTTGCTACTAGCCTTTAAATACATCTTACTGTCTAGTTTATTATTAAGCAGTATAAACTATGCCTGTCATGTGCAATCACTAGCTGAAAACAATCAGCAAAACACGGGGATTTTATGGTATAAATTAACATTGGTTCCACTACTGCCAGGGGAAGTTTTTGCCACCGGCTACAGCCAGTGTAGCATCTGCCCTCAAATCTCGATAGAAATGAAGTTTCAGTAGTTTAAGAGACACGTGTGGGTGCTGATTCTTTCCAAGGCTTTTACTGGATAGAGGTTTTATTTCAGATGAGAAATTCACCTGTTTTTCTTCTGATCCACTGGCAAGCAAACCGGGAACATGCCACCTTCTCACAACCATGATTCTTAAACACACGGTTCAAGGCACAGAAAAGTGGGCTAGGAGTGTTGTTAAGATGTCTTGATGCCTTTTGTCCCCCTGTGTGCCTCCAGGCAGGACCATCTATGCCTGTTTCTGAAAATTTTCCAACAGATGAAATTCCACAACATCCCAAATTGCCTTTTTCTGGTGTTTTATCTGCTTTAGAAGTCCATTGCTAATACCCAATGTGAATTTTGTTTGGTCCTGTTGAACCAATTACATCCCATACCCTCCCATTTGTCACCAAGGAGAATAAATTACTGACTTTGTTTTCCCACAGCCTTCTGTACTCTTACTGCCCTTTGCCATGTTGTCCCTCAGAGATCTCTTTTTCTGGCCGAGCACCCCCAATATCTTCAGTATTTCCTGACAGGTCACATTTCCTCGCTCTCTTATCACCCTCATTGCTTTTTCTTTGGACTTTCACCAAAATCTCTGTAGCTAATTTGGGCTGTACTGCCCAAGTCTGTGCTTAGAAGTATGGCTGAGCTCCTACCACAGGCACGAGGAGCAGAAGTCACTCCCTGGGCTGTATTTTGTATTACACCTTCACCTGTGATCAAGAAAAGCTCTGAATTCCAACATGAACATTTCTTCTGCCGGCTTCACAACAACTCTTAAATCAACTAGAACCTTTAATACTGCAAACAGCACTAAATTAGAAGAAGTCACACTTAAATGGCTACCTTCACTTAGCCTACACCCCAAAATGACAGAGCGTTTCAGGGTTACTCCTGGAAACACACAAACACAGGCATGCACACACAGCCCAAGTACAACTAACAGAGACTGAATCTAATCTATATTCAGATGTGGATGTACAGAGATAAATAACGTACAGATAAAATATAAACACCCACACACTGAGTAGGTCTGTAACTGAGAGGTTTATCTAAGTGATTAAGAATACCACAACTTTTCCAGTGCCAAAAAGAGGAGAAAAAATTAGATAGCCAAATATAACCACAGCTAAAATCTGATTCCCTTCATTTATAGTTCTGAATCTAGATAAATGTACATGTGGAAGAGATCTTTAGCATGTCCACTGCCTGTTCCTCCTCCATGTAAACAGGTTCAACTCCCCTGAAGTAGTCAAAACATATATGTAATGTAAATATGTGTGTGTGTGTGTGTATGTGTGTGTAAAGCCAGGGTAAGTAGAAATAGAGCAAGGGCCCTTGTTGGCTCAGGTCTTGCAGGTAACTGCAATAATAGAAAAACAAGAAAACTAATAAACTGTAGTCACCTACTATGCAATAAATATGTAACTATACTGTAATTACAGTACCTGATTATTGATGTACTGTAAAATAAACTGTTATCAAGTTTTTTACTGTTCCCTTCTATTTACAGTCATCTCTGATAAAGATTAAGCTTCCCCAAAAATGCATGATAAAGCTTCTTATCAGAGGTTTTAATGCCTCTAATAACTACTGTAATTCTGTGTGATTTAGTGCTTTGAATAATCCACCAGGATTTTTCTCTAGATCTTTAAAAGGATTGTAATGTGTACAGAGGTGTCGTAGTGATTAAATTTACAGGACACTTACCAAAACAGTGATAAGACAGGATGTTTAATTAACACATGTACACGTTGTTCAACTGTACTATCATGCAAAAATGGAAAGACCTGAATGAGACCCCTATTTTCCTTTCAAAATGTTAAAAAAAAAATTAAACAAAGGATTATCCTCACTATGCAATACAGGAGCAAATATTCTGAGGGCAACAGCAAATCCAGGCAGCACCTGAGAGTGGTACCAGTCTAGCGTTGCATACTGGGTAGAGCCAAGGTCCTGGTAATTCTAGCTGGACGCCCCAGAGAGAAAGGAAAAACCAAGTACATGGGAATTCACCAGCTGAGTTTGGAGATGTCATTCCTTGGCTGGTGGGTAGTTCAAGGACATTGCAGTACTCTTCAGCTATAATGCCTGAAAATATCAATGCTTTTAAGGCTCATTGACAAAAGTCATTGCAGAAAACCAGTTGAAGGTTACCTTATCAGATGTTTTTGAACTCCACGTCTCAGAAAGGCACACAGGCACTCTAGAAAATCCCTTTTCCCTCCATCAGTAGATTTACCTAATGGCCAAGGCTATCCCTTATTTATATAACAGATAAGTAAATTTAACTTAAGCAAAGAAACGCCCCAGCAGACTAAACCCCAGCAGAAAAGGGCAGCAGAGTCAACCATATAGTGAGAAGTGGAAGACAACCTTTATCTCTCCGAGGACTCTTTCCACTTTAACTTCTACTGACATTTTGTCCACTGTGGTGCTGATAAAAAAACCCCAAACTGATAGAGAGATCTAAAGGTGATACCACATGTGATCAAAAGACAAAACAGAAAAGTCAAAAAGCTCATGCAACCCATATTCCCACTGGGGAAACAGTCTTTTTAATATTAGAATTGTTTGTACTTTGAAGTTGAAATCCCAACACCTGCAAGCGCACGCAGCTGAAGGAGAGTTCATTCCTGGATGGGCAAGTGCCAGGCAGTAACAGGGCATGAGAACAGACTTTGGCTCCATGAACGGAAACATAAACCTCTCCTCTGTAAAAATGATTTCTTAATGATCTCAAAGGCCCCCTGGTTTAGTATGGAAGATGAGTGCTGCTTTCCTTTAGAATGAATCCCACGTACTTTGTATCACAGTCCTGGCACAGGGCTACAAAGATGAAATCATTCCTTGACCATCACTGTGGGCACGCCTGCTCTGATCTGCAGTGCGATGCAGGGGCACACAAATACTGGAAATGGTGTAACTGCCTCATTACTGTGCTCTGCACAGGCTTTTATACCCTGGTTCTCAGCAAGACTAATTATTCTAAAAGAAGCATCACACTACTGCAATTATCCTGCTCCCAAAACCTGAGTTACATCATTTAGGACACTGTGCTTCACTATTCTGGCACATCCATGCAGCTTTATTTTTTGCCACAAAGATTTTTACTGGGGGGAAAAAAAAGTTAAGAGGAACAAGCTTAGAGATCACAAATGACAGAAGACAGAATGCTTAAATATAACAGGAATAGGGAGAAGGCACTGAGGGTGTCAAGAATCACATGCTTCTGAGTCTGTTTATTTACCTGGCACGCAGGACTGCTTACCTGCGTAATCCTTTCTCTGCAGCAAGTGAAGGTGAAGGTGTGGGAACTTCCTTCTTTCCTTGCTGGCAGAATTAACTGACAGCATGGGGAGGGAGACTACAGGAGGATTTTATTTCTCATCTCGATCATCAATAAATTACTAAGGTAGCTTTCAGGACTCTCAGAAGGTGCTTGAAACCTATGGCCCTTTGGCTGGCTACTCTCCGGATGGACCAGCATGCACGATGCCCTCTTGCGTAAGGCTGCAGTCCTTCTGCAGGAGAAGAGCTGACTTTTTAAATCAAATATACAAGTTTCTCCTGTATCACAACCTCTTTCCCTTCCTGGGAAAGAATTTACAGTAGTAAACATTATTTAATGTCCCTATTGAGGGATTGGCAAATAAGAAAGAATAGCATCTACCCAGCGACTCAGAAATTAGCAGACCAGCCTTAGTAATTTTCGTTATCTCTCATTAATTAATCAGAAATTTTCCCAGCATTTCTATATATGCCCGTTCTCTCCTTCTCTGCAAAACTACGAGCTACGTCTGGATGTGACGGTTAACTACATTTTTGTTATGTTTCAGCATTAGCTGGAGAACAACTAGATTTGCAGCTGAGAAAAAGGGTGAGGGGGAGAAAAAAATAAGAAAGAAAGAAAGAGAGAAAGAGAAGAGGGAAAGGGGGAAAAAAAGAAAAGGTAAATTTCAGCCAAATGACTCAGAGTAGTCATCTTCAGAGCACAGAAACCAAATGATTTGTGAAATCCTCAGGAACACTGGTGATTCAGCCAGCTGCATGGAGGGTGGTCTTGTTCTCAGCTAAAACAACCTGGTTTAACTCCCCCTGAGTACTAAGCCCTCCACCATCCTGAAGTTTATAATTTTAAAAGTCCAATACTTATGTAAGCATGTCCAGCTTGCTTTCTCTTAAAGAAACCTTCCTTACCTTTTTAATCCTCTCTCTGGTCTTTGCCTTCTTACGGAGACAGAAGTTGCAGAAGGCAACTGGATGTGTTTCACCAGGAAATGTGGGCCATATCCTTCGTTATTACAGAAACAAAAAGATGCTTGTTTTGATCTATCTATGTGTATTTAAAGAATTACCAGCAGAACATAAAACGAAGTGGAGAGGTCTATTTGTGGTCTGGGTGTTCCAGATATTTTTTCTGAAGCTGCCATGGATTTCAGTGGGAGCACTGCACATTGAATGGCAAAGGGAAACGTCTCCCTGACCAGAGCTAACCCAGGGTAGTGCACAAAGGAAAAGATGTTCACCTATGGAAGGCATATGCAAGCTGAACTGCATATGTTAAATTAAAGACATCTGCACTTTGGCAGAATTTGGACAATGACTCACTTTAATTATGTAAAAATTTCAAACGGGGCAAACTCCACTGTAGTGACTCACATTAGTGCTACCACATGATCTTCTGATAACTACATCAGTATATAACTCATGTCTCTGCTGCAGAGTTTCTACAGAGAGAATGACATATTACCTGACTAGCATTAAAAGGACTCCATGTTCCCAGCAATGACTGGTACATTAAGTAATGCTTCAGAAAGTAGCATATAGTACACTGTAGCATATAGTACACCGAGCTTTTTTTCCCTTGACACAAAACTACAGTTCCTCTAATGACAATAATTCACTGTCATTCAAAAATCAATTTTCTGTTTGTGTTTTATTTCTTTAAATTTATAGAGTAGTGGGGAAAGATTCCAGAAGTAGAAACTTACATCATTTCCTTTTCCCAAGAAGAATTATGGTGCTGCAGACCTCCTAGGCTTCCAATCAAAGACGCTCCCACCCTGTCCTTATGTGAGTGGCAAACACAGCCTCGACCCCTTCAAGAACAAAACCTTCTGTGCAGGTCTGGCTGGTAAAGGTGCCAGGCAATTTCTTGCATCTGGATTCACAGATATTCTTGGACTTTTCCCTGCTACCTCCTGCACTTTCCAAGTTGGTTTGGTTTGCTCGGTTCTGGTGGGGACTATCAGAAAGAACTCATTATGCGCCTTACGTCAGACTAACAGGACTGATGACCTTGAAATGTCTGCTGTTAAGAAAAGCTATTCTGCATTATTTGCCTCAGATTTTTAAAAACAGCAAAACACTGTATTACTTACCTCGATGTTGTTAAGGAAAGGGGGGGGTCTTTTGCTGACTTTTATCAGGTTCCTTTTCTGAGCTCTGAGAGTTGCTGTTTGTGTCCTGGAGTACCACTGCATTACATTCCTATTAAACAGCTGAAAAAGGGATGTACCCTACAAGGCTTTCTAAACACTGTTTTCAGGCTTACTGAACAAGCTAACAGGACCCTTAAGGAGCAAAGAGATATACAAAAGGCATTTTCACTACAAAAGGTATGTATTAATGTGACAAATACAGCCTTTGTTAATGCCAGATGCTGACTATAGGTGTGAATGAGGAGCATGATGAATGGGATGATGAGGAGAAAGCAATCTTAATTGTGCAATTAGTTATGTTATGTTTGGACAATGTTTTGCATAACAATTATAGGCCACTGGGAGACTAGTGGTCCAAAATTACAGTCTTCCAAAGGAGTACAAAAGCTAGGAAAGCCACTGCACCTTTTGAGAAACTACTTTAGAAGGCTAATGAAAGATGTAAATGATGTCAAGTGGCCTTTATATGCTTAAGTGTGCCATTGGGCTTGGATGGCAAGTGCAGTGTGCTTTTTTCCAGCCGAGAGGGGCAAAAAGTAGCAAGTGCAGAGGATGTCCCAAGGGAATGCCCCCAGCCACAGCAGTGCTAAAAGGTATGGGAAAGTCTGGCCTCTGAGTGACAGAGCTGGTAGGAAGTGGTTGAAGGTGTTGAGACCACTGTCTATGGAATGGGCTGGATCAAAAAACAATGAGCAAGAGGAGAGGAGTCACAGTATGTTCCTGTTCCTTCCTAGCATCTACCAAAGAGAAAAAAAAGCATCTTGATTATTCCACACCCTCTCATTCCACCTTTCACTTATTTTCTTTTTCAAAGCACAATTTAACTTTTTTTTTCTAGACGTTCACGTAGAAGTTAAATTTAAAATTGGATTCCAGATTTAAGCTCACTGCTACAACTGTTTCTGGGGGTAGAGGTAAACGGCCCAGAATGTGATAACAACATGGGTGTTGAGTGATGATCTGCTCATAATCGACACATCCAAGCACACAAGAGTTCATTTCATCCTTGATCTCACCCCAGGGATCCACGCCAGTCACAGCTGATGCTGAGAGGTATAAGACATACTGCCCCGTTGGCTCCATGATTATTCATGGGTTAGCAGTGCTGGGGAGCAGGAGAGATGCCCTCACATGCCACTCAAAGGTGTTAAACTGACACACACCATAGCTTCCCTGGGTTCTCCTCCTAGAGAATAATGAACATGCTATCCACCAAGAAAAAAAAATCTACTGACATTTGAATAGTAGGCTAATGAACATGAAGGGGACAGACTCAAGGTAAGACTTGTTCCTAAACCTTTATTTACAAAGGATACCTTTGAGCCAGACTCTCCATTGCCTTTCAAACATGACACTAGAACAAGCCCGGGAATGCTGGTTTTAAACAGTCTGCTCATCCCCTACTCAAATAAATAGTAAGTGTATAGTGCTGCTAAGTCAAGCTGTTTAGCAGAGACATTTACTCCTGCACAGAAACTCAGCCCCCGTGGTGCAGGAGAGCACAGCAGCATGCTGTGACCCAACTCCCAGCCAAGGGGATGAAGAAGACATCAGGACCAAGAAACAGGGCAGAGACCATTTGTGCTGTACCCCAGCAAAAGCTTCCACCCAGTTCGTTGGCTTTAATGTTTGGACTGGAAGTGGAAATAGTTTTTAAAAGGCTATTTTAGCCAGTGAGAGAAGAAAAAGGGGATCACGTGACTTTGAGTCCTGGATGCTGTTTGTAGAGAAGCCTTAAGTCACAGCTGGACTTCTACAAATTATTTATGATTGCAGACTGATATTGAATATACAACTTGAGGGAAAATCACAGAGAGCAGGATTGCATGCACACAGAACTAAGCTTCGTGTTCAGTCACATCTCTTCCAACTGACTGCAAGCATCTCTACAGTCAATATCCAAGGCTCAAACACCCCTTGGAAATTCATTAGCAAGCCCAGCAAACAGCAGTCCTGAAAATAGCATCTTTCCATTCAGTGCAATGAGACATGCCTCACTATATTATATGTTCAAAGAGGGAAGGGCAATACTCTTCTAAACCCAGCTTCTCATGAACCTGAATCCAATCACGCATTCCCTTTATGACAGCCATCTCTCTTGGTGCTGCTCTACAAAATCTACATCGTATCAGCACCACCTGAAAGGTCGGCTGTGCTATTTCAATAAATAGAGAAACCATGGTTTCCTTAAACCACTTGCATTCCTCTTGCTGCAGTCATTTTGGCTCTCTTCTATTGGTCTTGCTCAGCTCACTTTCATATGAATGTCAGATTTTGCATTTGCTGTGTGCTGTCATCTAGACTCCTGCTGTAAAACAGTTTGTTTTTCCCCCAGTTGGTGCACCAGATTAGCATTCCCCTTCTCCCCCCTCCAGAACTGAATGTAATTAAAGATCATGGGAAAATAACACACACACTAGTCATAAAGTTAGAGAATTTCAGGTTTGGTTCTGCTTTCCAATTTTACATGCTCCACTTCACTTCTGTACATAAAGAGAAATATAAATGGCTTTGGTCACTGGATATCTATTAACTCCTTGCACATCAGATCCTGTGAGACAGAGATGACAGCAAGAGCCACAGCAGCTTACGAGAAAGGGCCTATGCCTCAGAGAATCCCACCCAATCTACCCAAAAGGAAGTGTTTTGCCCAAATGGTTCCCTCTTTGCTTAGTGTGAAAGGGCTGTGAAACACAAGCCAGAACTGTCTCCCCATTCAGAGTGTTCAGGAAAATGTTTCATCGTCTAAGTGAATGTTTTCACCTAAGAAGCCTGCCAGGATGATCACTTTGATAGCCTTGGAGGCAGAGAACTACTTGGGTCAGCAAAGGCCAATGCTGGTGGCACAGTGGCACAGCTGGTTTAAAGCAGAGGTTGTTTTGTACATCCTCACCTCAGCAGAGGCACCTCCACCTCAGGTTTTCTGGTGCTAGAATGGAAACATCTATGAGCTTACTGCCTTTGGGTGTAGGATGGAATGCCACCAGAAGAGAAATTAACTGCTGCTTAATTTAA
This sequence comes from Mohoua ochrocephala, assembly GCA_013398855.1. Lineage (NCBI taxonomy): Eukaryota > Metazoa > Chordata > Aves > Passeriformes > Acanthizidae > Mohoua > Mohoua ochrocephala. Next base: position 263,825 of record VZTA01020421.1, read on the forward strand.
AAAAAAAAAAAAAAAAAAAAGGAAGCTCAAACTGGTTTTATAGCAGAGATAAAAATATCATCAAAATGCCATTTATCCCCACAAGAGTAAGCAAGAGGCAACTGTTGATCTTCAGTGTCTCCTGAGAAGTTCCGGAAAGGAAAAAACCTACCAGGTGATCTTCCGCTGTGAAGGCAGGTGGCAGTGGGGAGGCAACTCAGGATCTGCATCCCAGGTTCTGCCACAGCTAAATCACATCCCAATTTGTCTCCTTTTTCAAGAAGAGAGAAGGTAACTGAGGTCACTGAGAAAGATGATGTTTGTGCCACGTCGTTTGACACAGTATCACACAGACAGAATTTATGACATGCCCAACCTATACAACACTGTCAGTGGTGCATTTATAGGAAATAAACCCCAATATCATGGTGCTTACTGTACCTCAAAATTCCTCCCTCTTCCTCAGATAGAGAAGAAAGTAGATGTTCACCTTTACTGTAATTATTTTTTACAGCAATTCTCTTCCATTAGTTAGAGGATCATAATGGAATAAATAGAAAAATGAGCTCCAGGCTGAGTATTCTGCATTGTAATCTAAATTAAACTAGTATTAAAAATTTGTTTACGTATCTCAGTTGAGCTATGCAGTTTCAAAAGTTACTTGCTGAACGTAAACATATCTCCTGATGCTACATTACCCACTAGATGCAGTAAAATATATTCTAACGTAATACAATAAAACTGAAAAACCAATAAATGTTCCTATTTATTGAGAAATTGGACAAAAAATAGCTTATTGTCAGTTTTTAAAGACTGAAAATCAATAGATGATGAAAGGTTGTATTTTTTGTTACCATTAGACTGTTGACTCTAGCAATAAGTGAGATATGGATTATAACTGGGGGAGTAAAGAACTGGTGAAATATACAATTTGGAGCTTCTAGGGTTTTGTAGAAACTTAATTCCCAGTATTTGTGCAGCAGTGGCCATCTTGGCACTGCTGTTAATGGGCCCCGAGAGCACAGCTCCTCCATTTTGTTGACAAAGCCAGCTTTAAGTATCTTCCTGTCTTTACGAGCATTTCTAAATTAAGGGGACTCTTAATCAGACTTGCATCTGCTGAGGATCACAAGTAAAGGAGATCCAGCTTTCACAAATATTCACATCCTGCCAATCAAAAAAAAATAAAAAAATCCTCTAACAACACCACGAAACCCCAGTTATTAGAGTGTCACCCCTCAGGTGCCTCTGAGTCCCCCCTGGGTGAGTTGACAAGGGGGGTTCCCCGGGTCTGGCCCCGCATAACAGCAACCACCACCCAACACCAGAGGGAAATCAAGTTAAATCAGATGTTCAGCTTGCAAAAACCTTTAGCTCTCGGGCTAAAGTGCCGGAGTCTGCCATCCTTCCTCACACACATAAGGTTTTCCACATCTGGGCCCTGAGCACAGAGGTCGATTCCAGTCTGCCATCTACACACGGCTGAGTTTTACCCTAAGTACGCGGGCAGAGAGAGGTCTGAAAACCACAGATTTTTAGCACCTGTTTTCCCCGAAGAATTTATTCATGGGAGTCAGTTTAAAACCTGAATTTCTATATTCGTTCGACAAAAAGCGCACGACCGCACAGAGGCTGGGAAGGCATTCTTCTCTCACAGTGCAAACACGGCAACATGGAATACTAAAAAAAATATGCAGTGATAAAAACCACCGAGCTAAACATAAACGCTGCACCCAGGGTCCTTAAATAGTGATCCATGCCAACATTTTTCCAAGTGAACCAGTAGGTATGACCATTACATATAAACCCAAATATAGATGTTCTACCCTGACTATATTTCTAAACTCTGGAACAGAGTCTGAAAGGATGCCAATTACAATAGGGAGTTAGGGCTGCTTTTAGGATTTATATTCTCTTTGTATGTTTCATAATTACATAGCAGCTCAAATCTTCCTAGATGGGGGGTAATGCAGAAGATGCCTACACTGCCTTCAGATACACAAATGCTCTTCTCTGGAAAAGTGGGCAGTGACCACTGGGCCTGGATGTGATGAAGAACTGGTAAAGCCAGCTGACCTTCTTCTGCAGTACCTGATTTCACAAATTCAGAGCAGCGTGCAGTTAAAAGCCTACAGAAAAAAAATTTCCCAAGACCTGGAAGGAGCTGACAGTGTGCAGAAATGGCCATCCTACCGCTGGCCCCAGTCCTGTGTTTCCCTGACATAAAACCTTTGCTTCAAACCGAGGACAGCACAGAGAGAACTAATTTTCATATCATGGTTTCCTTCTGTTTTCCCAGGTAGGAAGCTATTTCTAAAAAGGGGGCTGTTACCACGTCTGCATAATCACATACCAAAAAAAGATTAATGTTGCTCCTGTAAGCTTTTGCTTAAGTATACCATGGAAAATAACTTTGATGAAATAATTTGCCCAGAGCACTGCTTGTCTGGAAGATTTCTATAATTTAACCGCAGTTCTGTAAATAATTTGGTGATAGACAGGCCATCAGCATAATTTGGTGCTAGACCCATGCAATGTTAAGGAAATGGCCAGCAGGCCAAAATTAAATCAACTGGGACCTAGTATGTACAATGCACATTAAAAACCAGTCCAAATCTATTATTTTTTGGAATATGCTTATTCAGTTTAAAGGAAGACACTGATTTTCGCTTTGGGAATTAACACAAAGAAATGTCATGCTTCCTCCCTGTGAGGAAAAGATCACCCACACAGGGTTAATCCTGTGGATCTCCACGAGGATGTACAATATTTTTCCACCATAGCATCCCAAACTACAGCATTTTGTACCACTTGTGGACTTACCAGTAACTTTCACCAAAGTATCTCAGTTCTCCTGTGTTGATAACCTGTAAAATAGCAAAAGCCATTGCCCTGATTTTTACTCAAGCCGTAACCAGGTCTGCAAGATAAGAGGTACAGAATTGTATGCATGGTACATTGCACCTTTAATCATCTACCTACCTGAAATACTTAAGCAAGTAGTTAGACATCTAAATGGTCCAACTACAGGCTTAAAATAAATGAGTTTTGTAGTACATGACTGTGTCCACATAATTTGAAAACTGGTGTTCACATCCCATCTCAAGCAAAGTATCATTTCAGCTACAGGCAGACCAGAAACTTAAAGTCAGTAGCAGAGACAAGAACAGGTCTAAGATTTAGTATTTCAGCTGAGAAGAGGGGAGAACAAACGACTGCAGGATGCTTCCCACTGCACTGTTTCATTTCTGGACAAACATTTTTTCCATCAGAAATGTCCACAATCAGCACTGCTTTCCTGCATCATCATAATGTAAATGGAGATGCATTCTGGAAACCCTCGATGTTTTTTACCAAATGAGAAGGAAATGGCAGGGAAAATAACATACAAAACAAAGGCAACAAAGCCATCCCTCTCAGCTCTACTGAAAAAAGGCCCCGAGAAGCAGACACATTTATATTTCTTTTTAACTGAAAACACAGAGAAGGAGGTGAAGTAGATGGGTTAAAAGCCAGCAAAAAGTAGTATAAAAAAGCCCACCAGGTATTGTTGCAAGAACCTCTAGATAAGCATCTTAAATCAGGGTAAATTACACACCTCATGCTGGTGACTCGGTCATGGGAAATTATGAAGCTACGTGATGTCTCATTTGTTGTGCTGAAAACAAATGTAAATAAATTACTGAGAGAATCTCATTTACATTTAGAAATTCATCCCGATGCATGACATGACTGCTGATGTTTTTTTAAATGACACTTTGAGAAGAAGTGCCACTATTAAAAACAGATCATAGCCACCTCAGCGAGAACCTGTGCACGTGTGCGCGTGTATGTGCACGAGTGTGCAACGGCAGATGTTCTAGAGAGATCTTTCGGATCTTTGGGGAAAAGGCTTCCTTTTACTGCTGCACAACCAAAATGGTGGCGCCAGAAGACAAAACCATCGATATGTATTCTTCTGTGTATTTTCCCCCCTCCAGAGGGGGAAGCAGAAAGACAAGGTTATGGATTGGCTGCTGCCACTACAACAGAAAGTGCAAATACTAAAATGGTAGGAAGAGAAAATAGTGTGGCACATCCCTCCATCATCAAGTGTAATAAAACTTCCCCTTAAATACACACACAAAAAGCCTTTCGCTAAGCTTTTATCTCCCCCATCCACATCTCACATTTTAAGCTGTCACGGAAAAAATTGAGAAGGATATCCAGGAAGCCATAAGATGGAGAGCAAGTTGAACTGCTGTTAGCTAAGCAGCACACATTCAGGCAAATATCCAAATGCTTTAGGAGCTGTCATTCTCCATCCCGCGTGGGAAGGCTGCGAAGAGACGGACTTGCTCGTATCATGATTGCTCTTATTATTACAGCAGTGAAAACACTGCATACTAATGGATGTGTTTTCAGAAAAAAGACTGTTAGATGGCTTTTTAGACTCTGTGCCTGGCTGTCTGGGCTTCAGTATCTGATACACCCTATCCCTTTCTTTGCTTCCAAAACAGAACTCTAAAAAAAGTTTGTAACGTGAGGGCAAAATAAAACATATTTCCAAACGGGGACACGACAGTGTTCCACAACCCCACATAACGGCAGCATATTTACATAAGCCTGCATAGGTCAGAGAGTTTATTTGTTAAGGGACAAATAAGCAGGCCATGAAATAATTATTTTTCATTGTGCCCTGCCAAACCTACCCAGCCAAAGGCTAAATTGAGCTGCTATTGTGATTATTTGAACTGTGGAGCCAAGAGTCTTCACTGCAAAGCATCCCAGCTGTCCTAAATTTTATTCTGATGGCTAGTTTTCACACTAGCTTGAAACTTGCCAAAAATGCTCCACAAAACAGGCAGGCGGAAGGCTTGCTTTATCCAGACCTACATCAATTACTGATTTAGAGCTGTTCTGAGAACTTGATTATTAACAAATCACTTCCCAAAATTGTTATGACAAGATTCACATATGCAAATGGCAAGCTGCTCGTATGTACACAGCTAGCAAAAGAAATTAATACAAAGGTTCCCAGATTTATTTATGGTTATTTCCTATTCTGCTTTACTGCAAATTAGCCACTAAAATATGAAAAGAAAGGGGGGAGATCCAGCTGCAGCATCACAGCTTTGACATATGGTGACATGGAAACACCCAGGCCATAACTGCTCAACATGCTTCTGCCTTCACCCACCTCCCTGGGGAAGAGGATCTACCAGTGCCTTCTGGCACCAGAGGAAGCAAAGCCACCGCGGTAGCTCTCAAGCTGCAGATTTGGCCAACGCACCAAGGAGCAGGTAGGATTACCCTGAGAACAGCTCAGATGACGGGCTTGGGAGGATATTTCACATTTTAAACAAGGTTGACAGTGGAGGAGGGGGAACAACAAATATAATATTTTTTTAAACCTCATGTTCCAAAGCTTAAATTAATCCCTAATAATGAAAGATTAGGATGAGAACGTGTAGAGAGAAGATTATCCCAAGTCTGCCCATTGTGAGGCTCTTACAACTTTACTTGAGGTGCCTGGGGTTGGTCATTGCTAGAGACAGAGCAGGAGGATCTTGGGAACGATTAATTTCGTGCTCTCCATATTTCTGCTTAAACAACTAAGACACAAACAAAAGACAAAGAGGCTAATTGTTCTGAAGGCAGCAGACCTACAAATAACGAAATGCCCATCACTTGGTGTCAGGCTGTACGTACCACAACCCTGACCAGACAAGTGCACCTCGCCACAGCCTCCCTCCTTCTCCTCCACACCTCCTCCTATTCTTCATCCCGTTGGTAATTTCACTGGAATATCCTCAGGGCAGCAACCACTCCACATTTACACACGAATTAGAACAACACCTCGCACAATGGCATACCAGTCCTGATTGGACCTGGACTGCTCCTGGGAATGCTGCTGGGAACAGTACTATAAAAAGAGCTCATAAATGTATAGAGTTCAGCACAGCAATACACACACACACCCCCCCTACCCTTTAACACAGTTACCACCACCAGACTGCTAACTCTGCTTTCAGAATAAAACTGCAGATAGTTTAATCCATTTCTAAGCTCCAAGATAGTTGCAGGATGTGTAGCTAAGATCCAGCCCACCTCCACCAGCACACTCTGTGACGTCAGGCCTTTGCTATGGACCCCTGCACTTGCTGCTTAGCACAACGACAGAAATGCTACAAGATCACACTGTAGAGGTCAAGGCTTAAGGTTGAATCTCGCTTAGGATTTGCATGGAAGTTGATCCAATGACAAGCTGGGGACATTCAGGACGAGTAACCAAAGGAAGCCACAAGAGTGTCAGCCACATCACCCGTGTGCAACCATTACAGACCTAACCTGATTAGCCCAAATTCCCTTCTGATTTCTTTCCTTCCCTGGGAGAGGCTTTTGACCTTTGAGCTAATACTTAAATATATTCTGGAATTTCAAATTTTATACATAATAAACTAGTTATTTTCAGGTACTTCAGATATAAATAACTCCAATACAAAATTTTAACTTGCTCTGGTACTCAGGCACGCTATTTTTAACTGAAAATATAACAAATAGATTTGAAAATCTTTAACAACATATTTCCATTTTTCCCACAATTCTGACACATCAATTATTTTGCTGAGGACTTTTTCCTGAAGGACTATGAACAGCCAATATGCTTCACCAAGAGCAAAAGAAAAAGGAAGGGAATGGGTACAGGTAAGGTGGCAAATCAATAAGTAACTTGAGTGCACGTATAAATTCAAGCACCTGAGCCCCCTTTAAAGTCAGGTTCCATGTTGTAGTCACTCTTTCCAATAGTTAATAGCTAGAAAAAAATGGAAGAAATAGCCAAAATGTAAAACATATTAAACATCTTAATTAGAATAGAACGGCCACTTTGTCAGCCCTGTATTCTGCATTGATATGGCACCAGAAAGTGACCTTAAAAATCTATCGTACAGATTACAGCTGTCAGCAACTGCATTCATGTCTTTCAAAATAAAATAAAACTTTAAAAAAAATACCAATGACTTTTTGTTGACTGCCAGATGACAGATCTCTTTTTTTATTTGCCTAAAAACTCTACACAGTCAAATTGTGTGTAAAATGCAAGATCGTAATTATTTTTTTCTCCGGCTCCTGATGGGATAGTAGCACTACAGGGCCCTTTTCGATATAGCTTCGCACTCGGTGCAAGTTTTGTCCACGGCATAAATGTGGAGATTTTCTGTCCCACAGAGATGTGACCCTCACTGCTGGACATTCTCAGTCTGAGCACTTCAGTTCCTCCATGAACTTCCCGCAAGTTGTGACTTAACTCTTGTCCCTTTTGCCTGGGGTGCCCACGGCTCCAACCAAACCAAACTCTGTCCAATGTCACACTTCCACTCTGGAGCAAAGACCACTCAGAAATGATCTTTTTACTTCTGCAAAGACAGTAATAGACCAAGGTCTACATGGAACAGGCTGTTGACAACCCCGCACACACTCAGTCATAGATATGTGACACAGTCCAATTAAAGCCTATTAGGGAATAATACAAATGACAGAGCTTAAAGAATACAGTTAGCTCCTAATTAGACAGCCCATAAATCTGTTCAGAACCTTCAGAATTTACCACCAGAACAGGAATCTCAAGACCTTCCACTGAGTTTCATTTTAACAGACCTGTTGTCCACCGAACCAACAACTCTGTTGCTTACAGACGAGATACTTCATCAACTTAAATACTATTAAAAGATGATTATGCGCTGAGCTTTCCTGAAATTGTGTAACATTTGCATGGTATAACACATACTCTTACTTGTTCACTGCAGTCTGATTCAAAGTGCTATAAATATGTTTGCCCTTTCTGCTAAGCCCGCCTAAGGGATTAGCAACCCCCCAAAAGTTCAGTTGAATATTAACTGCATTAACTTTGCAGACTGTAACATACTGTTACACTCAAACAGCCTACGGTGTGGTATGGATGACTTGCTTAATAAAAAATGTTTTCTTGCAAAGCCCGATTGCTGGAAAAAAGAATTTGCTCTGTCAAAGGGGGTGACCTCTTCCATTTAACTTCATAAAGCAAACAAACAAAAGGGAGAACTTTACAGGGATGTCCAGAGAAATGTTTATCATTTCATCTGTCAAACCAGATGGACTTCCCTTGGCAACAGCAACACAGCACCAGCTCCACTCTACGTTAGAAATTAAGTCAGTTCACCATGAAAAAACCTGTGAAATACAGCAGCAAAAGTGTCATCTACTGTAGTAATGTGAACTCAAAAACCATAAAAGAAGTATGTTTGCTTACTTATTTTGTTAAGTAAGAAGTGCTTTGCGTGCCAACTCCCATAAAAAACTCGTGTGCTGGAAGACTTTTCAGCACAAAGTTATAAAACAGTGAAGACAAATAAAAAGAAGAGGAAATATTTAAAAGTTGGAAGAGGGAGAGTTGATAGGAGTGTGAAAGGGAGCTGACTTGATAGCTAGTGACAAAAGTCAAGGAAGAGCAGATTCTCGAACCTCCCAAGCAAAAAGCTCCCAGGCAGAGACAGGGGGTGACTGGCAGTATCTGATCAAAAGATGAAGAAAGGGAAGAGAAAGAGGAAAATGAGAAAGGCTGGGACAAGTTTCTTAAGGTTATGAGGTAAAAAGTATCCAACAGATTGCTAAAATACTTGTAAAGATTAAAAAACCCTCCTTCATTATAACTGCAGTAATAAAAAATGTAGAGCCTGTCTATTAAGGGATGAAAACAGAAATTGCATAATACGGGGCTTTTTTCTTCTATAAAAATATACAGATGACACGAACCTTCTCTATGCTGCTGTGGGAACACGTAACAATACTCGGAAGACCTCGATCCTGAACGCTGCAATGAAGCCTTTCTCATTTGGTCTTCAAGGATCACGTCGGTATCGATTTGTAAAAACACACTCTCCCATACAAGGGATTTGGGTGTAACAGAAAATAAATCCAAACTTTGAGAATTAGAAACCATATTTCTTCATAATGCTGGACATTTACTTGCTTCTGCCATTCACCATCACCATTATGTTGTCTAGAAATGGAGACCAACAATAGATGTAGGTAATTACACAAGAACTTAAACTGCAGAGAGCTTCAGACCACAGCATTAAACTGGAATTAAAGCTTTACAGGAAAAGAGAAATGTTTCACTCCCTGCAATCACCTCCCTCCCTCAAACACACACTGCACACCTGCTACCCACCAGCCAGATGGGACTGAATTCTCCTGAATCAGATCTTGGATTTTTAAGCTCAGCTTGAGTTCAATTGGATTTCAAGACATGAAAATATATTATCATTTCACATTCAAAAATTACACCAGTGTCCAGAAACTCCCAGTTTCAGTGCTGCTTGCACAATTAGATATGTATTAAAGTGGGATTATTGCCCCAAATGTACTAATAGAAATAAATAAAATGCAGCTTTGCATCAACATTTAATTTAATTACACATGCTCACTTAATGCATGAAAAACAGAAAGAAGCTGATTTTATATCATCAGCATGTTAACTGAGATAGGGAATTTAGCTAATCTGCAGTGACCGGTAGTGTTTTTTTAAAAGTCCACAAAGGCAATTTAGCAGCCCAAACTCACTTAAACATTGTAGGAACTGGCCCTTAATGCACAGGTATCATAAAATATTAACACACGTTAAGAAAAAACTGAGAAGCATTATATTCCTAGCGAATTTGCTAAGCTTGCATAACGTAACATTTGTCGTCAATACAGTTCCTTCAGTTACGAGATCTCTAGCCTGTTCTCCAGAAGAAAGTCCCTTTTCCTCTCTCTATCCCAGCAGCACAGCGTCACCAAGTCCCTGTTGCCTGCACTTCACTGGAGTGCTGGCAACTGGCTAAGTCACATTTTTAATTGGGACTGGCCTCCAAATTAGACTTTCCCCACCTTTTCCTTCAGTCCTGAAACCAACTTGAGACACGCAGGGGGTTAACAAGTCGCCGGCCATCAGCGAGCCCTTCTCCGCAGAGGCCGCGGGCATCTGGAAGCTGCTGCCGGTGGTGTTCCGCCAGAGCCGCGCCTGGCAAGTGCCAAGGCGCAGGAATGCGAGTTCTGCTTGCTTGGCCAGCCTTGGACTGACCTTTAGTCGTAACAGGGAACGGGAGTTTTGTTAGTGAACACAGAGTTCTGGTCTACACATTTTTTAAATTGATTATTTTATTGATGTAAAGTGCCCAGGTGCCCTCACGACAGTCACTAATATAGATTTTGAAAATAAAATTAATTAAGGGCCAGTCTGGACCACCTTTACTGTCACCATGTAGTACCCTTTTCTACAAGTAACAATGCTATCAACCAGCAAGCACAAGTAGAGTGTGTGAGGAGTATTTCATTACATCCCAAAACACCTGACCATGGAGGTCAAGATCACTGTCACCTATCTATGCGTACAAACACACACACATAAACACACACACACACTCACTCCCTCTCCTCTCCTCTCCTACCTTCCAAAAGGGGAACCGAAGCACAGAAAACTTAACCGGCCAAAGGCAGAGTCAGAACTGTGCCGCTCCGGGCTCCGTCCCTCCGGAGCGCAGCACAGGGAGCGTGGCACGGGGCGAGCCTGAGCGGGAGCAGAGCAGCCTGGCACGCAGGCTAATCTGAATTACACTCATCCAGCCCTCGAAATGGTTCCTCATTAGCTGCGGGTTAATGGAGTCCCAATGAGTAGTGTTATTTTCATCCCCTGCCTACTGAACACAAAATTCATTTGCAAATATCCTGTAAAATACTGCAAAGCAAGCCAAAGAGATATGACAACATAAGAGGCATACTATTTATGGAATGCACTTACCGTCATTTAGAAAAGGAAGCTGACATGAGCAACAGCCTAAATTTAGCAACACATTTAGTTTTTATTCACTAGTCACAATGACAACATTTTAGAAGGCTACCGCACACCTTGTGCGCCGAAAGGTTCCACTGAAATCAAGACAGACTTTGATCTGAAAGGAATTTGGGATCAGCTCCTTAATGAATACAACACTGAGTTAAATTAAGGCAATCACCATCTTGACTTTCTATTCCAAGTAGATATAAAATTACATTGATTGCAGGAAATGGTGGCATTCAAACAATATTGCAATGGCCAAAGCCTGAAAGCTAAATTCATTGTCAAGCTAAACTAGGCTTTCAGAGGGCACCATTTGATTCGAGGCAAAAAAGCATCTGCAAACCACATATTTTCAATTAATAGTGTAAAAGGCGCAGAGTAAGAAAGGAAAAACACAGGTCAATATGCCACATGTCACTCAAAGAAGCAGAGCCTCTGCATGAAGATGCTGTGCATATACATACACACGTATGTGTGTGTGTATATATATATATGTGTGAGTGCATGCATGTGCTTTGGGCTTTTTTGGGGTATTTTTTAAGGCAGCCTGTACTACAAAGGCCAATTTTGAGATCCAGAAAGGCACAATGCATTTCCAAACAGCCTGACAATGCTGTTTTTCCCACACTGTCTTTAATTCAAAAGTAATTTCAAATCAACAGCACACAAAGTTAAACCTAGTTCTTTTGAAAACTCAGAAAAAGAATTAATTCGAACCCTTACCTTTGGCACCTTAAAGACTTTTGGCCATGACTTACCTGTATAAATAGAAAGAACTAATTTACTACAGAAATGCCCATGGGCAAACATGTTCTGGCTAATGAAGTGTTCAGCTTTTGCATGATTAACCAGCTGGTGGGGGTGGTGTAAAAATCACAGGGCATAAAATAATAAGAAAAATTGATTAGCAGCTCTCTTTTATAGCACTCTATGAAAAATTTCCTTATTTTTGCTCAGCAGTTTGGAAAGTGACTGTAGAGAAAGATAGACTTGAATGACTTACCAAGGAGTCAGGCAGAGACTGCACCAGGCACTCACTCCTCCAAGACCTGTATCGCAGAGAGGTTCAAGTGAAAAGCAAGATACCGACCAGCACCATGGCTGGATTACTTATACAACAGGTCCTGCCACTAGTCATAAGGGTAATTTTCTACTATATTGCAAAAGACATTATATAAAGTTAAACCATGATCATGCCTTGACTCAGCTCAGTTTCTTCCCCGATGCTCTACACCTGAACACCTCAGCTGGCTACAGCTATTCCCCTGAGCCAATTTAAAAAGTGCCTCCATCTGAGCCCAGCGATACATACGCTACTTAGAAATAACGCACATATTTGGGTGATGCCACATAAAAAAAGATGGAGTTTGCACTCACTAGGGACAAAAATCCTCTTGCCCTTCCCATCCTGTACAAGGGGTTCCTTACAAGCTCACATGCTCTGCCCTCAAAATAGGACCTAATTAGTGTACAAATATTTGGCAGACAGGTCACGAAAACAAATTTATCATTAACTCTCCCCTAAACCGAGGCAAGTTATCCCGAAGCAGTTCCACTTCGTACACATTTGCTCTGGGTAACCCTTCAGCTCAGGTACAAATGGCACATAACAGTTTCTTTAAGAAGAAAACCCACATATTTGTATGGCATGGAATTACTGCAGAAATATGAAAGAGCTGCTCACATAAAACAGATGTACCAGGAACAAAAAATGAAAGCAAAAATTTAAGTTACAGATAATTTGCAATAGGCCATTGTAATAGGCACAGTCCCTCTTCAACGTCATTAGTTCTGTGGAAAATGCCTGGTTTACACCTATTTATGGACTTTTAAAGACTGGTTTACAGCTATGTACCATGGGAGATGCAGGCAAAGGATTTGCATCTCAGGGATTTGCAATGCGTTCCAGCCCTGGGAAGCAACCATAACTCCACTGCTGGGACTTCATGGGTTGGGAACCTACGTTAACTCCCTCTGGCAATATACAAGCTGTCCCCTAATATCCACAGCTGATTTCTAACCACAACCAAATATTGCCTCCCCGAGAGTCCTCTCTTGTGGTGTGTGATGGTGTATGATAAACCTTCATATGCCCAGTTACCTGGATATGAATTCAATTCTGAAATCATGCTGGTATACCATGCATGCTGTGGCTCAAAATATTCAATCTTACCATGGGATTCTTTGTGAGGAATAATAATTTTACCTGAAGTAAGAGTTATTTTTTACGAGAAGAACCAAAGCAGAACTCTGAAGCCCATTTTCCTGCTTTTCGTGAGCCCTGCATTTACTTTAATTACCAGTTCCTGAGGAAGACAGTATCGCTTTATATGCACCCAAAGAAACAATTTTTCCATGCAGTTTCCCCATAGGAGCCAGGCAGGTTATCCTGAGAACAGATCTCTTCATGCATACACCATACACTCTACTTCACCTAAAGATTCACACTGAAGAACTGGTCGGGCCCATGCGGGTTAGATAACTCTACAAATATTCCACGGAGGTCTTTCTTTCTTATCAGGTGCATCTGAGAAATCTTGTCACTTAATGTCACAGTCAGTTGAGACTTCTGATATCAACGAGGTTTTTGCCCGTTTTCAAGGCATTGCTGGATAGTTGGATCTTTCTACTGTTGCACAGATCTTGCTTTCGAGCCTCCTCTAACTTTTTGGAAACATTTCTCCATATTAACACTTAAGAAAGTGGGCACAGAGCAGACATGAGCAAACAGAAATAGAGGGAAACTGAAAACACTGGCATTTCTCTCAGTACATCAGTTGTGAAAGTGCTATTTCCAGATAGAATTCATCATAAAAAGAGAAGTTTCTAGTTAAGCAAGAAGCGGTATTAAACTCCACTTAAGTCTAATTTCTATGGTCATATTTGAATCATGAGCCATTTCTAAAATGTCGTGCATTTCTAACTCCGATGAACTGGGACCCTGACAACACCGGAGCTTCTAAGCTATGTCTGAAGCTATTTTCAAACACGGTAACAGCCTAATATGGTTACAACACAATTTATTAATTGCAGCTATACTTGCTAAGAAATTATGCTGTGCAGTATCTAAGTAACATCATCATTTTGGATAGCCTACTTGTTTCAAAAGTAAAATAGTTTTTAAAAGCCCGTTTGCTACAGAAAGTGGATGCTTGTTAAAACCGTTATTTCTTTACAGAAATTCAGAAACACAGATAGGAGGCACAGCTGGTTTACAGAAGGAAAAACCTGATTCTTCAGACCTGTGCATCATACTCCAAAAGCTTCATGTAATTATCTGTTTGTTTACTTATGAGCAATTGCTTTGGAGGAGCCCCCAGTGTGTGTTTGTTGTGTGCTCTGCAGAGGGGTCAAGCACAACATACAGGCTGCACGCTGCAGGTTTGCCTTCAGAGAACAAGCATACACAAAGGCATCTAGGTGCCTAATTCCACTTATACCCACTCTCAGTGAAATTGATAGAGAGTAAGTGCCTCTGAGGACATGATCCTTTGACATCAATGTGGATTCCCCAAATGGATCCAGGTCCATGCTTTTATGGACACCAAAACAGCAGAAAATAAAAACATTCTGCTTTGTGGCCTTCTTACTCTCTTCTGTATTGGAGTTTCTCTAAAATCATGGTTCCTGGTAGAGGACATAACAGCCAAACAGGCTGGTCTAATTAACCAGAGTTTTTCATAATAATTAGGAACAACATGAGAATTAAGCAATCAATAGGACACCTTATGCCACTACTGCTTAAGTCTGCTTTGAGTACTTCTGGTTCAGCCGTACCCTTGAAGCATATTTGGAGGGTTCTTCCTGACACCCTCCCACGCAGCATCAATTTTTAGCAACAATAATCTTTCCCATTACACTGGAAATTGATAAGCAACATTGTTAACCTATGTGATGCAGCTAAAAGTCAGATGTAAAGTGCATTTCGAGGAGCCAAAGGATTTTTTTTTTTAATTTTGGTAAAGTATTTTGATTACTTCTAATGTGATTATACACTTGACCAATGAGTAACATAGTAGGATATTTACCACACTGCAAACAAGTTGCATACAGACTTGTTTAACACACACATCCCACTCAGGAGCAAGGGGAACCATGCTCCACCAGTCACTGTACACTCAGCAGCTCACTTCCAAATTCATATGAAATAACAATGCAATCATTTATTCAAAAGTCATTTGAAACTCTTTCTGAATAACTTCTTAAGGACAGCTGGCAAGAAAGTAATATGTCTTAAGTACAGATAAAAACAGAAAATCTGTAAAGCATCTTTTCCAATTGAGAGGCTCAACTGCTAAAATTAGTTCTTGGAATTTCTCCTTTGGGTGCCAGTTCAGATCTTGCTCCAAATGACCACGAACTAACAATCCTCCTGACTTTGAAATAATCCACAACTACTCAATATGACCTGTTTGCTGATTAGGTGCAGGCAACCCCCTCACAAAACATCGCATTCTCATACCCTTATTTTAAAAAATGCGCTTTTGTCCCAGTGTCCCAAAACTAACTGTACAAACACAAAGAACTCAGATGCCCTCTCAACCCCCATTGGAAGCGACAAGTGAGTCCTTCTAAAATTGCAGACACATACTGTCAAGTGCAGGTGTTTGTAAACAAGTTTGGAAATGTTTCTAATTATAAACCATAGGAGTTAAAATTAGAAGTCCAATCCGCTAGCCTCAAAAAAAAGAACTTCCAAAAGTGTTCATCTAAATGAGAGCAACCAGTGATGTTTCATTTAGTAACAAGAGCAGAATTCCTGTGCCAAGCAGCACACTGCTCTTCATCGAACTTTCCACTATGAGTTACATTACATTTCTTAAAAAAAAAAAAAAGGATTTGATAAGAATTTTAATTTGCTGTCATACTATGATACTGTATATTTGAAAGTACAATCTAAAAATACCCTATTCACAGGTCTCCCGCATTTCATGTAATTACAAAGAAGGAAAAATGTTCCCAAATCTTCTGAATCTGTCTTGGCTGACAACATCAACGTTCAGCTTTTATGGGGAGCTTCCCACGCTGACCTTCTGAGAACTCAAACCAAACTCTGCTTGAGGGAGCCTTACTCTTCTGGATGAAGTTCTCCTCAATAACCTCAACTACTGCAAAGCTTGGCTTGCCTGGCACAAAACTGCTGAGAGACTAAACTCGGAAGGGCAATCCCAGAGCTCTGGCTGATGGAGATCTCGGGATTCTGTCACTGAACTTGAGCTGTCTCAGACTTGCCTTTGCCACTCTGATGTGGAGGTCAGAAGTGCAGCCCTAAGGAGCCACATGCTTCGACCAACACTTCAGACAGAGGCTGAGAAATGGCAAATCCTGCAGCCCTCATACACCATTTACAATGCACTTTGATGAGATAGTGCAGGCACAAAGATGGACTTCACCTTTGCAGAAGTTTAGGGAGAAAGCAGAGCTAAAGGAGAGGGAGCTCTTTCAAGGGGAAAAGAAAAAATTCCTATTTCTTAAAGGAAACATAACAGCACATTTGAACGTGTCAGAATAGCTTCAGCCGATTACAAGTGAGCAAATATGAAACAATTGGAGAGAGGCTCAACTATGGCCTTGATTCAAGAAAGGGGTAGTCTCCTGCTGCACTGTCCTGAAGAAAATGGAAGGGGACATGGATTAAGCAGGGAGGACCTGCTCCAGGAACGAGGTGGGACTGGCCCTGCCCAGCAGATCTCCCTCTGTTCCCCACCTACAGCACAGGCAGGGGCTGCAAGGGGCAGGGAAACAACAGCTCTTCGTCCCCTGCACAGCCAGCCTCCTCCTCCTACTCCACTGGGATGCTACAAGACAGAGGAAAAGCCCAAACCCATCCTCCTCAAGAACCAGGACAGCAAGTAAGTTGCCCATGTCTCATCACAGTCAGGGAGCTATTTCACATAATAACCATTATCCAACCTTTCCTTTTCCTTCCCTTTTTAGCCTTTGCTCTGTAAAAATAATAGCATAAAAATATTTTTTTTCTGGAGAGCCTTTTGAAATTCGCTGCCTTCAGCAAACATGACCATACCAGTTTAGTGCTGTACAGTCTTGTACCCAACAAGTGCAGTGCTTTCAAAGTAGGAGTCTTGCAGGTGGCACTGCTTTGCTGCAAGTCATAACACCATAAAATAATGGAACGGTTTGGGTTGGAAGGGACCTTAATGATCATCTAGTTCCAACCCCACTCCAATGGGCAAGGACAGCTTCCACTAAACCAGGTTGCTCTAAGCACCATCCAACGTGGCCTTGAAAACTGCCAGGGCTGAAGCATCCAGTTTCTCTTGGCAACCTGTTCCAGTGTCTCACCACCCTCACAGTAAAGAATTTCTCCCTAATATCTCATCTAAACCTGACCTCTGTCAGTTCAAAGCCATTTTCCCTTGTCCTATCATTATACCTTGCTAAAAAATGTGTCCCCATTCCTTCTTACAGGCCACCTTTAGGTACTGGAGACTATAAAATCTCCTCAGGGCCTTCTCTCCTCCAGGCTGAAGAACCCCAACTCTCTCAGCCTGTCTGCATAGGAGAAGCACTCCAGCCCTCCGAGCATCTTTGTGGCCTCCTCCAGACTCAGTCCAATGGGTCTACATTCTGCCCATGCTGGGGACTCCACAGCTGGACACAGCACTCCAGGCGGGGTCTCACCAGGGCAGAAGAGAGGGGGAGAATCCCCTCCCTCAAACTGCTGGCCACGCTGCTTCTGCTGTAGCCCAGGATACGGTCAGCTTTCTGGGATGCGAGAGCACATTGATGGGTTTTATTGAGCTTCTCATCAACTAATCTGGAACTGCTTATCTCTTAAGCCATTCTCTGTCTTTTAAAGCCATTTTAAGCCAATTCCTTCTTTTTTTTTTTTTTTGGTGACATAAGTAAGGGATGGAGAAGCCACTTTGGTGAAGGGACCACAATAATTAGGAACAGAGTGATGGTGCATCTAACCTGCAGCTGGTGGCCTCTACCCCTCTTTTCCCCCTCTTTTCCTAGGCTTGGGTACCTCATCCTCCCCTTTCCTGGCCGGTGCTGTGAGAGCTCCCTCTCCTGTTCCAGTTTAACCAATGTTAGACCTTGTCCTCCTGGAAGCCTGAGTGAACAGAGCAGGTTCTAAGAGAGTCTCAGTGAACTAGGTCTCCTGCTAGAAACAGGCACCAAAATCAATTCCCTGAGGGGGAATAAGTATAAGCTTCCAACTAAAACCTATGCAAATTTATTTCTTTATTAAACATCGATACATATCCGCATGCCCCAGTTTGTATACATGCTATGGATATTGTGTATATACCATATATATCCACACATGTATGTGCACACACACACGTAGCACTGCAAATCTTTAATGCTGCTAACCTCATTGCTATTTTAATTCAAAGCAAGGATAAAAACCATTAGTTTCTACAAGCCCATCTAAACTTCCCGAATGTACCTGTACTGGATTCACCTAGAAAAAACATTTTTTCCTAAATGAATACATATTGGAGCTGTGTTTGCAAGTCTAAAAAACCCAGGCTTTTCACTGGGTATATAAATATTTTAATTAACAATAAGTATGTATTTAGGAGATTCTGCATCAAAGTCCAGATCAGATAGGGCAATTAACCCATTACAGTTTTTCTAAGACATTAGATGAAAGAAAATACATTTAGGAAATGCATAATCGGACTTAAATTAAGCATTTGAGTGGTAGAATAATCTCAAATAGTGCTTTATTTCTAATATTTTCTACATGCTCAAAATGAAAGCATGAAGAGCAGTGCAATTGCATATATCTTCGACCAAAAATAGCTGGAAAATACTATAGAAGAGTGCCTGCTGGGTTGGTTATAAAAGTAAAGTATAATCCATTAACTGCTAATTAGAAGCATCAGAAGCAGGCTTTGCTGCAATAAGAGCTGGCCCCTAAGTAGATGTTTCTGTAACCATTTAAAGGCACAGGGTTTCTCCAGTTGCTGAGAATGGAGCTTGGATGGTTTCAGCATAAAGGCCATGTGAAAAGAGTCTATGGCACTTGGCCATGTTACCCAGCTGTTTTCTAAATATGATGACAGGTGCCATTTTTTCCATTTGATCGTGGAACGTAATACATCTTCAAACAAATTTTCCCCAACTACTCTGGTGCAGTTACATTTCAGAGATTCAAATATAAGAATGTTTGCTTTTTTCCTCTGACAGACACATATTGCAGAGTCTTTGGCAGATATTTCATTATCGGCCTTTTTCTCAAAGCTGATTTCTGGGTTTATGTATTATTTTGCTTTTCACTGCTGTTGTAGGAGGGAAAGAATAAGCACTTGGGCAAAGGATTTAATTCTGAAGGAATTAAAAAAGGGGGGATGGGGTGGGGAGCTACTATTTATAATTAGACAATAAATTTGACTTAAATAAAGGAGGATTCTCTTCCTCTCTGTTTGCTACTTCCTAAAGGCTGAGAAGTATTGCCATAATTTCTCCTCTTCTCTATCTGACTAGCTACCTGGTCAAACTGAGCTCCTCTCCTATCACTCAAAGGCCAAACAGGTCTTTTGATCCATTTGCCTATGAAAAGGTCTTAAGGGGTCAGGACAAAAAAAAAGGTGAAGCCAGAAGAACTCCCAGTACTCCAGCTCCCTGCAGAAGCATCCAAGACACAGAAAGCAGCAATTACGGACATGAGTAACAAAGAGATGACGCCTTGAAATGGACCACAGGCTCCAAACCCCAGCCATGCTGCATGTGGAGCCAAAGGGAGCTCAGCTTCCTCCAGGGCTGGAGTGGCCTCGAGCAGTGCAAGAGGACAGGATACAAGTCAGGCTGCATAACTCGAAAAATCGGGAAAAAACCGAGCAGATAACCAACTTCCCATGTTAACAAAGGGACGTAGCTAGCACAAAGGGAAATAGTTCAGCTCAATGTTTTGGGCTTTTCATCTCCACGGATCGATCAACTAGTAAACATAGGAAGAAAATTTGTGTGGGGCAGGAAATGAGGGCATTTAGCTTTTTTCTTTCTGCCCTATTTTCATCTACAACACAGAAGAAACTTGTTTCTTTCTTTTAAAATGGTGAAATAGGGGCATCCATTAAGAAAAATTAATATGGCAACAAATCATTTTTGAAAGTTAAACATCTAAGAAACAATAAAACTGAGATTACAGTAGAAACAATAAAATCAATTTTAGTTTAAACCAATGTCTTAAATATTTGTTAAACCTGGCAGAAGCTCTTACAAGGCAGATGAGCATATCTGTTTTCGTTCTGTATGTAAGAAAACAACCGTAAAATGCCCCAAAGCCACGGAGGGAGTCAGTGTCAAAGACATGATTAGTAGTTCAGAAGTTATCTGATTCGGGTCACATGGTGTTCCAAAAACCATACCTAAATATAGCATGCAAGAGATCCGCACAAAGAGCAAGCCCATGATGGGAGCACACTAAACTCTACACAAAATTAATTAGGGTTATTTTGAGGCAACCAAAGGAAAGCAAGAAGGGAAAAAAAAAAAAAAAAATCAATCCTTGCCCTGCCCAGTTCTGCAAGAGCAGATGTCCCCGGTATGGACAAGCCCCAGTTTGCAGCCCAGGCACTCAGGGAGATGGTTCCTGAGGAAAACCCTGTACAGCACCAATGTGGAAGGTGGGTGGGGGGCACAGTGTGGCTGTATTAAGGAATATAGCTCACTGGGGAAGAGGATGACCCTGTCAGCAAGGGGAGCAGAAGGAAGCCAATACTGGGGTTCTTCTGTTGCTGTTAACAGCATCCTTCTACCACAGAAACAAAACCACCTTTTTGGAAAGAGAAGGTCCGTATAAACAATACCCTTGGCACAAACCAAGACTCTGGGAAAAAAAAAAAACAATGCTTCCCAAGGCAGAATGGAAAGAAAATTCTCTGTTGGAAGTTGTTACCTCTGAAATCCTCCATTACGATTGCCCCTTGATAGGGAGGAGGATTTTCTCATGAAACACAGCCTACAGAGCTACTTCTAACAGCCTTCCCTACGTTTAGGCATAAGGAGCAACCTCATGGAAAAGTGTGCAGACGCTCAAAAGGCAGCAGGAGAAAGGGAGGAGTGTTCCTCAGGTCTTCCGAGTTTCTTTTGGTCCCTCTCTGTTAAGCGGCCATGCCATTTCCTGTGTTTCCTGAACACTGAATTACCATGCGGCTTCTGACCTCTGCTGACCTACAAGCTGATTTCAGCCAGCTGGCCCAGCTCACCATTTCCCTATAAAACCTATTTTTAAAAACTAAAAAAACTCTGCTGGTGAACGCCATGGCAAAGGTTTTAGAATGACCACAATCAGCAACTTACTTTGGCATCACCATTGTTCCTAAGTAGCACGGGGAACACCATTCTTCCCTCAAGCACTAGAACATGCAGGACGTATCGATGTTAACCTTGAAGACCCGGGCAACGCTGAAGCAGGGGCTACAGAGAGCAGGACAAAGTGCAGGACAAAGCAGAGAAGAGGCAGAGCTGTGAGGAGTGCTGCTGTCAGCAGGTAGAAAGCAGGCTCTTGAGCCCAGACCACGGAGCAGGTGCTCCAGAAGGCAGGGTAACAAAACAGAGTGAGCGTGGGACACAAACTGCAAATTTCGGCTCCAACGCTGCAGGCCATTAGCAGGTGCTTCAGGCAGTCATCCAAATCAAAGTAAGAAAGTGGAAAGAGCCAAATGCTGGTTAAAGAGGTTTGCTAACGTGAAAATCCCAGCACGGGCAGATAAAAGGTTTCCCCATTGTGGGAGCAGGCTAGTAAGAAAAAAAGAAACAAACAAAAACCATATGCAATTTTCATAAAAATGGCTGTGTTGGGGATTTTACTATCCTGTACTCAAGCCCCGAGATGCAAATGTTGGCTGGGATGCTGAGATCAGCAGTTATATGTCCTCAGGTGGTTAGAGACAAGACAGAAAAGAGCTGGCATTTGGGGAAAATAGAGGGCCCATTTGATAACGCTTCACTTGAGTGTAAGAGGGTTTCCCCTGTGGGTATTGTCCCAAAGAAAGCTCCAGGCAAGTTTAGAATGGTTCATTACTTGTCACATCTAGAAGGTGAGTCAGTTAATGATTACACTGACTCCCTTTTGACTTCGGCTTCACGTGTTTTCAATCTGAGAACGGTGCTCTCATCAAGTCAAATACCGCTCACCACAAACAGAAATACGGAGGGTATCTGCTTCTCAGACGCTCACAGCATAACCGTAGTTATTTTATTTGTTAGGATTTTTCTGGCACTTTGCAAACCACATTTTTGGTAGCTAATACACAGAGTTTGCAACTCATGTTCAGGGGGTGTCACTTTTCCATAATAACAGTTCAGAGACCTGGCACTTGCTTTATTAGGATTAGTCGCCAAAGGGCCCAATATTGGGGCCTTGAAAGGATGCTTATAAAAGCCAAATATCTACTTCCTCAAGGGTGAATTCTCCAAGGTCTCCTCAACCTGGAACAACACTACCTGGCTTAATTTACCTTACACACACATAAGAAATAGAACTGGCTACTCCAAACAGTTGTTGGTGCAGGCTAATTATATTGGCCAATGATAGTATATTTAAATCAGATGGTCACTTGAACATTATTGGTAAAGTTCTCCTCGCTGAGGCTTGCATCCCTTGCCAGAGGCTAGCAGGCTTGACAGAAGGAGAGAAACAAATTCCTTTTATCAGAGTAACATGAGTCAATATGTGGAAAGATACTTCCATCTGCTCTGTGTTGCTGGTGACATGACATTACCGTACAATTTGGTATACGTTTGTGACAGAACAGATAAAACAAGATGGCTCAGCTGCTACCGTTTACGTACCGCACGTATGGGGAGTTCTCTCAAGCCATTTTCTATGGGAGTGGCTAAAATGGAAATTCTGAAGGAAAAAACATGTTGCTGTTTATTTCAGAGAGTTAATGGCACAGACAGACAACTATGGTGCACTTCCAAAAAAGAAACAAATTCTCTTTCTCAAACTGCTCTCCGAGGAGATGCATTCGGTCAGGTACGGGAATCGCCAAAGGAACCCGCTGCATCCAGCAACTCGCGACACACACAACCTACTGAACACAACCCATGAGCAGAGCGGCCTGTGCTGTTTCTGCATTAATTTTGTGTCCCTGTATGTTACCAGATCCCTGGGACTTTCATGGTCTGTGGGCAGCAAATCGGCTGAGCCAAAAGGGAAGGTTCCACCTGACTAGGCCAGGAGGAGCTATATTAAGCTTGTCTCAGCTGGAGGTCATTCTGCATACTTTGAAGGCTACTTTCTTGGTAGTTGGTCAAGCAACCAGTGACCAGAAATTAAGAATCTAATCCGTATAACATCCATAATCCACAGAACACTTCTGAAGTCCAGACCCTGCGTATATAAAGTTCTTAATTTCCAAAATGTTTGACCAAAGCCATTTCTCTCAGGGCCCAGCAGGCTCTTGGGTTTGTTAAGCAGTTGCTTCATGTCTCATTTCTAGTAGGCTGCTGGTAGCCCTGCAGCCAAGAATTCATCTTCACAATTCCAAAACATTTTTTGATACTTCCTGACCAAATGGCTTTGCAGTAGAAATCGGTTTCTGCCACCATCTGTTGTTCCATAGTTCGGAAGGGCTAACATTTTCCTTCAAGAGGGAAAAAGTTGGGGAGGATGCATGGCCAATGCGAATGGAACAGATACTCTTTTCCTTACTGTCACTTTATAGGGAAGGCTTGGCCTATTTCTCAGCAGCTGTGAAATTGTCATCAGCAGGATTCTTTACAAAGCTTGGTGGCATATGGAATATATTGCTCACTTCTTAATACTGTAAAAACAACCTTGCTGCATAACTGAGCTAGGCAAAGAAAGCAGGTGCTTGATAAAAAAAAATTCATCATGCATCAAGCCTCTATAGACTTTATAGAAACTCTAGACAAGGATATTCTGGAGACAACTTATGGGTTTGAATTCACTAAATAATATTTTACTGAAGCTCCTAGGCTTCACAGGCGGGACAGTCCTTTAAAAATGAGCAGGTGAAATCACTGTGCCACAGGATAACATCATATTCTGCCATTCACAAAGGCAACATTCACATTCCACACTGAAGGGAAGTGTCATCCCCCCTCTGTACGACATTAAAAACTGCTGCAAGGCTCCCATCTCCATTTCTGGTGTGGTAAGAGACTATTTATTTAGACCATCTATTTTTTTCACAGCCTGGCCTTATTTTTACAGCTTCTTAATCAAGAAGTAAATTAAACAAAATAATAACAATCATAAGAATAATATAATAAATCCATGGCATTCTGGTAACCATACACCCTGAATTGCAAACACAGGGCTAGAACTGCAGGAGTTTAGGTTCTCACTACAGAAGACAGACAAAGAACAAAGGGTAAATGAGCTTGTGGAATATGCTGGTCTTTAAAGCACAAAATAGTCAAGAGCATTTTCATACACAGCCAGAAATGAAAATAAGATGAAGTATCAGAAAAGGGATTATGATGTGATGCAGTTATGTGCCCACTGGTGTACACTCCCCAGTGAACATCCGCTCAGCCATCCCTGCACATACACACGCAGATATGGTCACGGTCATCTGTGCCCTGCTGCACCTAGAATGGCCCCAGCAGGTGAAACCAAAGGGCCACTTAGGCCGATGGGCTTGTCCAGGCCAGTGGCAAACGGCAGATGCTTAGTGAAGGTCATGGAGCAGGCGTATAGCGACAATTCCCCAGACTACTCTTCCCAACATCCATCTATCTGCGGCTCAGAGACTTCCTTTAACACAATACATACAATTTTTCCAGATTAGTGATCTGCTTTTAGAAATCTTCACTTGCAGTTACAGATGATTATTCAGAGCAAGGTTCTCCAGCTACGTTGCATGTTTCTTGTACTAAGTGAGCTATTACATACCGATATGGAAAAACCCAGCCTGCTGCCCTCATCCCAGAGGGAAGGGCAAACGGAGTATTTGGGCAGCCCGTGCTGCCTGAGCTGCTGTACAGGTCTTCTGTGCACAGTCCAGCAGAGAAGAGGGGTCTGCTGCAGCCATGGCACTGCACAGCAGGAAAGGTCCCTCTGTGATGGTGGAAGTTTGGAAGTCCTGCCTAGAGGTTATGATTTTGAGCTGCACATATACTATTAAAGCCATAAATACAGATCTGTCAGCGATGGGGCTCTGAGGCTATTCTTTGATCTCCTGTCACTGTTTAGATAAGTGGCCTTTTAGCAAAATAGGATAGGGAGCACATTGCTGGACACTGAAGAAGTACCAGCTACATGGACAATCACGGGACAACATGCACCTGTCACTTCCTCACAGTAACGCAACCAAGAGGGTCATCGCTCTTCCAGAGGCATCCAAAAACCCAGTTCTTGTTCACGGTTCAATACGTTTGCTATTTATGCACCTCCTCATTGCACAAGTAGCTACTGTATTCTTTACCACTGAATAAAATGTGATTAAGTCAGAAAAGGAGAGGCCAAAGGAAAGTGAAGTGTGCAAGAACAAAAGACTCTCCTGGCATTTTCACACTCTATTCGTGTAATTCACAAACCAAAATAATACAGACTAAAGCCTACTGTCGAACTAAGCAGGCTTAAATAATATTTAGCTCTTTCTATCATCCAGAAATCTCAAAATACTTTACAAAGGTGTGCGGACTGGGAAGAGACAGAATTCAAGCTACTCCTAGGGACTTGCTCTTTCCACTAGACCGCATCACTACCTCCAAGTATGAACACAATTCTCCTGCAGCTGGTATGGTAAGATGCACATGTGCATTAAAGGAATAGTTTTTCCTTAACTTCCTATGCACTGATTGCTTTGAATACATTGTTTCAGATATTCTGTGTATAAAGGTAACAGCTTCCCATGCACCTACCTTACTCTGATACTACAGGTGCAAATAACACTTCATGCAAGATGCAGTCCTCCTTTCAGTTACAGCAGGAATGTAGTCAATAATCAAGCTATAAATGCCTCTTCTCAAAACCTTGATTGTTAAACCTACTTCTTCCCTGAATCATCATCAAAAAAAAAAAAAAATTATGATAAAGGAAACAAAGATAAAACCATGAAGAGTTTGGTAGAAATAGGGAAAAGTCAGTGCTTTCCTCTAAAAGAGATAAGCTTGCAGAAATTATCACAGAAGGAGTGTTTCATAACAAAATTCAAATGCCAACATGGAGCGGAAATATTTGGAGAGCTCGAAGTCTTACTTTCAGCGTGACCTGTCAAAATCAGCATGGAGAGCAAAGTGAGTCGATAAAACATTCCCATGTTCACCTGTACTCTCAAATCAGAAAGCTTCTGTCAACAAGTTCTGGTCTTTGCTACAAAAGTGGGAATCCACGGTAACACCTCAAAAGGCTGAGGATAGATTTCAGATTTACACCCATGAAACCACATTGATGATTTTTAAGTATTTGTTGAACAAATTATATTTCGCATACATCAATGCCTATGGGCTTCTAAACAAGGGCTGTAGCTAATATAAATGGCATATGAAAACAAACACTTGTCAAACTTTTTTTACTTGGTTGGGGTTTTTTAAGGTTTGCAATGAAAATAGTATTGTTCAGACCAAAAAAAAAAAAAAGCCAAAGAAAAGGAAAAAAAATCTACCAAAATTTGATCTCCATTCCCTCCAGTTAGAACTGTTGGTGTTTGAGTAAACTCAGTTCAGGGAAGACATAAATAGCATCTTTTTAAGCTAATGATTTTCACCACAGGCCATCTAAAACAGGTGTTAAGAGTGGCCCTGAAACAGATCCCATCTGTGTTCACCTAAGTTAGTTTATTTTTGTTTTGCTCCATTTTAATGTATGTATACATCCTGTGTTTTCAGCTTGTCTTTTCAGCCCACTCCCATCCTCCGCACTCCCAATCTGTCAGCCAGACTCCAGGGACAGGAATTAAAAATGACCACGTTTAAAAACTATACCTCTCTGCGTAACAGACCTTACAGAAGCAGAAAGACTAAAAAGCTGAAAAGTTCCCCACGGCCTTTGCCTATTAAATCCCACAGCTTGCCAACAGCAGGCCACGTTTTAGTGTCAAAGAACAGGGCACCGGCTTGCGTTTCTGCGTGATGGAAGAGCTGGGGTACTCCTGTCTCTTCACATCTCACATCACACTGTTTGCGGAGAAAGTTGACAACACTGGGATGCTCAAAAACACCCTGTACTATTACACAGAGGAAGCGAGATGCTTGCTGAGAAATAGTGCTGACACCAGAATACGGTTGATTCAGCACGAGTGACAAAAGCTTATTTTTGGTTGGTTCGGGCAGTATTTGATTAAAATAGGATTAAATCCTTGTCAGACTTGCTCAAAAATCATTGTACACCCATCCCATCGGTCTGCATCATTCTCCATCTCACAATATTCTCCACCGTTAAACAGAAAGGGGTAACTTTCTGTTCGTCAGATGAGCAAAGAGGTAGGCAAAGTCCTTGAAAAGACTAATGCAAGAAAGTAGAAGGAAGGATTCAGTCAACTGGCAACCAAACAGAAGCCTTCTGATATTTCCCACTGAGAAGTAACAGGATCTGGGCTATAGATATGTTTGTCAAACATATCTATAGCAGGGATAATTAAGTTAGTGCAGCAAACTAGGTGCATGCTTTGAAGTGTTCATGCAGTTGCTATACTGACTTTTCTTTCACCTGGTAGGTTAAGCTCACCATCTCCTCACACTTATTTGCAGACTCATGACCTACCCTCTGTCCTCATTATCGCTTCGTTTCTGATAGCTGAACATCTTGGAAATGATATTCAAAGGTTTTGTTATAAATAAAGGAGACTAACAGAAGTCTAAATACAGACTTCTGTCACTGAGGAATAACTGCCTGGACTTTCTTATGGCTCCTTTCTGCCAAGGAGTTCACATAACTTTACAAACAAACAAACGTTCTTCTAAGGTAGGTATTGCTATTTTTCCCTTTTTCAAGGCCTCTTAGGATTAGCATCCAAAACCTTGATCCTCAGTCTCCTGTAACTGGAAAAAAATGGGGAAACCAACAACATTCTTGCCCTCCTTTGCAAAAAAGCCCCATGGATGTTTCAATTTCTATACTGGTATCACTCAGAATAACAGGGTCAAAATATAAACCAGAAAGCTTTAAACCCACAGTCTTTGGCAGTAATTTTTTATTCCACAGTATTACCAGCAGTGATACCTGCCCTGTAAAGATCAAAACTAAAGCAACGGTGAGGATTCTGCTGGGGTTTCCGTCACTGGCAAGAGCAGCACCCGAATATGCAGAACCTACAACGATATCCAGACTGATTCCCACTGATCTCAGTGAAGCCAAGACATTATCTTGTATGCTTTTCCATACAGCTGAGGAGCGATTTCATATGCAAAGATCTTCACTTACCTACATCCTTCTACAAATCAGAGTTCTCCGCTGTCTGTTCTTCACCCAACTCAACAGGGGCCTATCGACAGGCTCCACTTTTCTACACTGGGTTTCTAAGGCAAAAAAATATTATTACCTTTATTTAAACTAGTGTATTTCTAACTGGGATAGGACCCTGCCCACACAAGACAGGTCCAAGACAGTGGCTGGTAGCCCAACAGACTGGATTGGGACATGCACTCCTGAATTTCACTCCGCTCAGAAGTAACTGGCATTTACTTCTGAGCAAGAGACACAATTATGATAAAGACAGCACATGCCCTTGTGCCTCCTCAGTTACACAGTTTCTACTTACTTTGTCAGAGACATGCATTTTGGGCATTTATGGATCTGAGAAATCCCAGCTCAGACATGAGCACCACTGACAGGGCACGACACTGCTCTAGCTGTCCTTGTAGTGTCCATCCTGTGGGAACATATGGCTTTTGTTTTCCAATAACATCAGACAGAGGCATCCATTTTAACCTATTCATTTGGCAAGAAAGAAAAACCACTCTCTTGCTGCATTTGGTTGTTGCGCCTTTGCCTTTATTTCCAAGTTATTTCTTAGTTACGATTATTGTCCCCAGTATTTCATTTCTCAGGGCACTAACAGGCTGGCTGAAATCATATCTCCATTTTATACGAGGGCAAAAAAAATCTCACCTGGAGTCCTTTACCTGTACCCATAAAACAACCCATAAAACTGCCTTAGAATTCTGAGTCAAGCAGCAGACTTACCTCCCATACCTCAGTTGTTTCCAGAGAGGCAAAGCAAATAAGCAAGATGGGGCTCAAAAGCTTGCCCTGAAAATAGGAACCCTTGCTTTCCTGAGGGCTCCAAGCCCATCTCAGGAGCAGCACCTCACCGGCACTGATGTGAAGCCCACGGCCTGACAGGCAGCCAGGGACCCCACACACGGAGCCGCTGTGCTTCCCAGTGGAAGCAATGGTGAGCAAGGGAGACCAAACTTCCTCCTACGAGCAAACTCGAGATTCCATTTTCTGCAAGGTTACCCCCGATGCTTAAAACGTTCTGTAATTTACCCTTAAAAGCCAGTCACGATGGGATCCACCGGAATCGATCTGTTATCTTTTACCTCCACACATACCCCGTGTGTGCCTTTCACAAGTAATATGGTTTACCAGATAAATGCTGGCAATATTTTCCACTAATTCCAAGAGTTACTAAACTGAACCTTAACTAAAATTAAGTTGCCTATTAAAAGCTCAATGAGTAACCCAGCAAACGGAAGCACTGTGCACAGGATTTAGCAAGCACGCAAGTGATCTGGCAACCACCGAGGCACAATACTTGCTGAACTTCCTATACCTAAAATTGGTTCCATACAATAGTCATATGTTCGTGATGTATGATGAACTAATGCTCACAATGTTTGTGTGTACCAAAATGCCAAAGTAAATGTACAATAATTCAAGCATGCTACTCTGAAAACACCAAGTGAGAGGACTGAAAGTTACAGGTTAATTTACAACATATACTCTCCGTTAAAATAACAGATCTCCCTGTATCAGTTTTAAAAACACATGAATAATATCCGTAGCTATTAAGGTGTCATTATCATAGACAGTCCTACAAATTTTACCTACCTCTATATAAATACTTCTGGGCTTTTTAAGGAACACACACTGCACTTGTCATTACATGTTAAGTTTATTCATTGTAGATAGGCTTTTCATGATTGCAGTTTCTAAATTTACAAATATATCTTTTTTGTGCTTTTATAATTTCTGGGCTATACCTCGATACAAATATGTTCTACACTCTGTATTGCTGTTTTCAGGATTGTACACAGGTCCATAAATCAAAAGCAGCAAGAAATAATATTGAGATTTCACGCAGTCCGGCTGTCTTTGACAAACTAAAAAACTAGGGATTCCCTGAGAAGAGTTCTTGCTCTCAAGAAAAAAAAAAAAAAGAGAGAGAGAAAAAGAAAAATATTCTTATCTAATAATGTGGATAAAAGGTACTTTGGCACAAAAGGACAGAATGATTCGGGAGAAATTCTAAGAGATTTCCTAAATACTGTCCCCATTTAAAAAAAAAATAAAAAAAAAAAAATCAGTATTTTGAAAAAGAGAAGGTCAAAGTGGACATATGCAGAGTTACGTGAAAGAGTTAAAGCTATTGATGAAAGACTATTTGCTGATAAGAATGCATCTATTTGAAATAGGATAGCATTTGGGACTACTCGAACAAAAGTCTACAGAAAACTGATAAATCAAGGAACTGAGCAGGATTTAAACAAACAGCAGACATGGCTGAGAACACATGAAATGTCACGAGTACAGCTGAGAAATAAGTGATGGCACAGGACCACTTACTCCGCTACTAACAAGACATTTGCTTTGGCCTCCGCAGAGCGAGACAGCCATCAATCCTGCCACAGCTCCAGAAACGCTTGAGACTGAAGCCCTAAAAAAAGTGGTTATTATTTCTGGGTGTGCACATGGAACACCCCAATAAGTCTGGCTTTCAAAAAACAAAACATCCACCATGTATCACAGTCAGGTGAAACCCTGAGTGACTTCTTGCAGAAAAGAGCTCTTCCTCCAAATACTGCTGTTACGAAACACCAGGGCCGGGATTCTCCAAGAAAACCTCTGGGAGCAATGCTAATTTCACACCCCCGTAGCCAACTTTCAGGTGCTGTGCCTGTGCCATGGAGCCCTGAGCCCTGCTGGTCACTCCCGTGCCTCGCACAGTGCCACCCAACTCAGGAGCAGCCATCGCCGAGCAAGAACGATCCAGTGCTGCCAGCAGGAGAAGGCCAAGGCCACACTCATCTGGAGCCCCACTTCTTCTCTAGCACCTGCATTTTTAAGCGGTGATACTCAATTTCTTTTTTAGTTTCAATACCTTTTTCAAGGTTCCCAGGCTGCTCCTGAAAGAAACCTACTGGAGGGTCCTTTCCTTCAAGGACACAGCTGGAGAGAGACATCACACACAGAAATCCACCATTTTGCAAGAAGAGTCTGCACTTTCTGAAGTCCGCTGGGATGTGAGGGGAAAGATGGGAGCAGAGAGGCTCAACCTTGTCAGGATGGAAGTGCTTGAGAACATCCAAAGCAGATCTTTGGCCACCTGGGAAAGCTGGATATTGAAAACGTAGGCACTCACACAGGTTAGGCAACTTCTAAGGTTAGGTGGCAGTTCAGTGGGGATATTGAGGATCTCAGTTTGGGCTTTCAATGCCTAAATCCCACTTAAGTCCCACTTAAGGCATCTAATCCTTTTGTGGATCTGGGCCTAAAGCCTTGCCAGGAAGGAGAGAGTCTATGCATGCAAAAGCTGATGGTCAGTGACAGTCTGGTTCTGTTAAAACTAAACTACACAGAGAACGACCTTATTTTGTACAAAGGAATAATGCAGAATAATCAAAGACGCGTTCTAGTCACGGAAAGTTAATGGAAAGTTAATGCAGCTGATACAGATCACAGGCCTGCCTTTCGACCCTATGACAGTTATGCTGACCTGGAGAACACTATAACCCATAAATCATGGGTCTCCAATAGCTCGTGGGAAGAAGCACATTTGGAAATGTTCAAAAGATAAAATGACTACAGAAGTCCTCAAAAAACCACCTCACTTACCCACACCAGCTAAGAGGTAAAAGTAGAAAGGAGCAGAAATTTATAAAACACTGTGAGGTTTACAAAGAGTTAATAATTCAAAGAACAATATTCTGTTATTCAGTGACCAACTAGTTTGCCATGCTCCACGGAATTAAGTAGTTTAAGTCCAGTGTCTAATAGCCAGGAATCCACCTGGCAAAAGTTATCAATTTATTTCTCGCTTACCTGCAGTGCTGTTGGCTGTCTCAACCATGAAGTAAAGTGTGAGTGGATGTGGATAACAGTTTACCCTATATTCCCTACACCTCGTACCTCTATATCACAAATGCATTTTTAATTTTTTAAAGCTGCCTGTGCTTACTCCCCTTGAATTTAGTTGAAAGGACTGCAGATACGATATTTTCATATGCAAATTATCTTATTGACAAAAGTGATCTTGGCATAAAAGTAGAATAGAATCACAACAAGAAAATACAACTTAATGTTACTGTTCTATACTTCTGTTATTACAAGACAGATATCATTTATTATTACTAGTTATTTTTAGGGTAAATATTTCTTCCAGATCCCACGTATGCACTGCAACATTTAACTGACTGCAATCACTGAGATTCCTCTATGGTTAAAACACTGAGGTCTCCATTTTGGAGATTCAAATACATCTTCCCAGAGCTCTGCTTCAAAGGAAAATTCTCCTGCAGCTGCCCATCAGCCAGCATCTCGACTTTATAAACCATGAGAGAAACAAAGAGACCCGCTCCCCAGTTCTTCCTATCTGCAGATGGGCAAAGAGTTCTGGCAGCTCACTCACTAACTCCTGCAAATTTTGCATTACAAAATCAGTATTCGATGCAAAATACAGGAGAGCAGAATAAGCACATATGTCACACATCATAAAGATGCCAAAGATACTTTAAGCAAAGGAAAATTGCCCATTCTCCCATGCCACTGAAGTCCAGGGAGTCATGGTGCACTCCTTCCTTCCTGAACACTGCATTATCCCCTCCAGACTGAAAGGTGGTTTCCTCTGGCAGGCTCAACGATTCAAAAAGCCCCCACCTGGTTTTCGAGGGGTGAAGGAATTACTAATGCTTTGTAATCAGCCCATGGTAAGGAGGCCAGTGTAGTTTCCCTGATTTACTTGGATATTGGTCTGGAGTCTCACTGTGCTTTCACCTGCATTTTACTTTCAGTTCTGGATTCTTTCCAGGATAAAGACGCAAAGTCAAGGTGGTATCTTTCCTGTCCAGCCACCTCCTCCCTTTTGGTAAATTGTTAATATACTTACAGGTCTGATATTCAGGAGGATGCCAATACACTCTTAACACTGACAAAGTCAAACAACAGAAAATATTTTGCAATTTGGCATTTCTCCCCCCCAAATATTCCTGTTTAAATGCTTTCCTTTTAATTCTCAAAAGTATTTCTTTTCAGTAGAAGTCAGTCTATTTTTGCCTGCTGTTAATCTATGTATAAACTAAATCTCACCTTCCCGACTCACACAAGCAATTGCCCCCTTGGTCTGGCAAGGCAGCTCAGAAGAACAGGGTAAGCAGGATTTGTCCTGTAGCTATCTATGCATTTTAGTGGCAACCTGTGCTTGGCTGAGACTGGTCAGATGTAAGAGACTAATAAGAATTGTTCAAAATACTTCTGGTTGAAAAATACATAAATCAAAATTACTGGTAAAACAACATAAGATGTATGTGGCACGTATGAAATATAGAAGTAACCTAGAAAAATAAAAATAACCGAAGTTCCAGCCTAGGGCTCTTACAATCCAAGTTTTCCAAATTACATAAATGTCACAAAATAGAAATACACAAAACAGTAAGTCAGTACACTGCAAGGTGACAGTATACTGTCTACAGAACAGCAAGGGTTAATATTCTTGAAGAAGTTTGAGGGGCCACGAAAGTTGTGAATTTAAATTCACACCAATTTGAAATGTTATATTAAATAATGCACAAAGTTAATTTTGCTTGCATTTCTTACTGACTACTATTCCTATTCCATGTCCCTCGTTACAAAGGACAGGCACATCAAGGAAGTAGCACCCAGGAAAAAAATTAAGAGAAAAATACTAGTGGAATGCAGCAGGCGTAGGGGAAAGACCCATTTATGCAGAGAAAAGTGCTTAAGCAGGGACATTGGTGCCTGTGTCTACAGGTACGTAGAGAGGTTTGGTGAGCGCATGCCCGGGCAAGGAGGATTTGGTTATGGTTAGAATTTGTGAGTGACAGCCATGTGACAGCTGGGAGTCAGCAAAGATTTTGTAGGGATGGAAATTCCTGAGACAAGACACACGACTGCTCATGCGATCTGCATGTGCCTATCATCATGCCATATTATAATAGCTGACACCATGGTTTACCAGTTTTCCAAAAGAGAGGCTGTAAATTAGGAAAAGGATTTGAGGCACAGCGGATGAGAAATTAAAGTCACAACGTTTAAAAACAAAGGGATAAATGTAACTTCTTTTCATGTTATTGAAACGAGCAAACAAAAAATCTCCAGTCAAACCACACGCCACCACTAAAACCTGCAGTTCCATTATTTACCTTTAGTGACAGGTTATTATTTCCTTAGAATATGGTTTTTTTTTTTTATGAACTTATCTGGAAAGGTCTGATTCCTACAAACAAACTTAATTTTTAGTATGGAATAATCCCACTGATTATTCACATACGGTAGCTATTCCTACACTTTCAGGATCAGGGCCTAAGTCACAATGTGCAGTTAGGCAGAGGCTTTTCCAAAGAACCGTTTCATTTGCCCTTCTGGAGGTCTTACACGGACGTGAAGCCAGTGGAGATGTGCATTTAAATCAAACCTGAAAAACCGAAATACTTTCCCTTTAACGCTGAATTCAAGCCAATACAGTATCACATGACCTTTACCGTAATTTCTATTAAAATCATTTCATGTCTGGTTGCTTCTGCTATCCTGGCTCATTTGTATTGTTTACAACAAGTCATTGCTCTCGACAGTTAGTGGTGGCTGAATCCATGGTTACCAGTTTTTACATTCACTGGTTAAATGGAATGCAGCTCTTCAGTGGGGTTTCATGGAGAAAGCTCTTAAGAAACCACAATCCAGCTATCAATCAGGCTAACCTGGGAGAAATTAATCTGATAAACAGAAGTATCACTGTGTATGAAAAATTTATTGAAAGGGAGCTCAAGGCTTTTATTAGTTGCAGTCGCAAAAGTGGACACGTTTGGGTCAGCCTCAGCACAGGGCAGGCTTGGGTTATGAGGTCTATGTCTGACATTCATCCATGTTGTGCCTCCTCTGGCGCTCACTGCTAATACAACTGTACTGTTCAAGGCTTTAAAAAAAATAAAAATCTCAAACACTTATTTTACCAGAAATGTGCTCGGAATATAAATAGTGCTTAAATACAGGTTTAACCAGACTGCAGTCCCGGCAAAGTAACTTAAACAGACACAGACAAGATAGTAAAACACAAAATAGACAGCCTTGAGTAGAATCCAATTAAGACAAAAAACACCCCAAACAGAGCAACATTGTTAACGACTAAATTAAGCCTGCAAACAAATATATTTTATTGCCACCTAAGAACAATACGGACTAATTCCGTTTGCTTTGTTATTTATAGTTTGGCGTAGGGTGGGGTTGCCAAAATCAAAGAGCAAAGCAGAAACTTATTTGCAAGATGGACCCCCAAATCCTTTAAAAATGCCTAAAAACATAAGAAAAGTTCCTTACAGTTTGATGGCTACAATATTTGTCCCACAAGCTACATGACAGCAACAAATAGTTAAATCAAACATATTACTACGAGCTCATCTACTGCAAAGTCACTGTATCAGAAGCCCGAATTGATTTGTTTCCTTAGAACAAATTGAAAATGAATGTAACATAACATCCGAAAAAAGAAATCCCTCCTGCCCTGCTAATCGGATATCGTATAATGGTTGATTGCAGCTTTGCACCGTGCTATTGTTGCCTATATCATACATACTTACAGGTTCTGGGTTCTTCCAAGAGTTTGGTGCAGTTTCAAGGACAAATGTCTTAAGGAAGTCTTTCTACTGTGCAGCAGTGATCCTAGCTCTGATCTCATTACATGAGCAAAGTGCTACAGCTGACAATATAAAGGAAACTTCCTGCGTGAAGAAGAAATCTTGGAAAGTCTCAGGGTTAAAAAGGCTGCTTAAATGTGCTGCTTGATTTGCTCCCTAGTTGTGTATACACAGTAGCAGCTGATCTCTGTTTGCAGCCCTGCAGAAAGAAACCTTTGCTGAAAACCAATGGCATCACATTTCAGTGGAGCTACTGCCAGGCTCTGGAGAGCAAAGCAACCTTTGACAACTTCACCCAGTTCAAACCACCGGCGTTTGCTGCATGTCCTGCAGGACTTTTGAAACGGTATATTTACGGTATGATTTTTATTAACGCCACTAGGAAATCCTGCATCCCAGGCAGCCGTGATACAAGCAGAAGTCTCCCTCACTGTAATAGGAGGTTCTGACTGTGTCAGGACTGTGAACTGCAGAATTCACCACAATATCTTTTGCTTTGTCTTGATTGAGGCGTTTGCAGATGAGAAGCTGTTAGTTGCACTCAAAAGCATTTTCTGTCTTAGAATTGCTAAATTAAGTGCAACAGGCATCCTGTTTATCCCAAATTAATCCTGAGCCTGCCCTGCATCAGTCACGCACTGCTCAGTGCTTTTTTTCCTGATACACAGTACAAATCAAAAGATTTGGGGAGTGGGAGGGGACTAGTTCTTTCATTTAGTATTTTCTCTAGAGCCAGGTCTAGCCTGGTCCCTGTTGGACTAAAACCATGGAGCACAACATCCCAGATTCTGCCAAGTTTGGTATTCTGACCAAAGTTTCAGTGTGACTCCAAATATCTGTTAGTGCCCCCTTAGCTCCAGCCTCGGCCCTCCAGAACCGAACCAGGGATGGGCAGAACCTGCAGCAGCTTCTGCAGCTCTTACTGCTGTCCAAGCAAACTAGTAAGACCAGAAAAGCCACATTTAAAAAGAATACATCTGCTAGCACTATTTCAACTCTTAACTGGGAAGCAATACTCCAAACACATCCTCACATTTGATGTTAAAGAATTATCAATAATTAATTCAGATGTAGTTGTTTCACCATGTAGCCCAGGGTGATTCTCCAAAGAGCAACTGGGAGCACACATTCCCCTGGCACTCAGTCAGAGCATGACCGTAGAGCTTGCACGCTGCTTCCCAAACAGGACCTACTTCTCTCTCCAGGATAGCCAGAAAACCTCAGAAACAAAATTTAGAAGAGTCCCTTTTAAAAGTGCACCATTGCAGAGTTTGGTTAGAAGGAGCTGAGGGTTTTTTCCTGGGCTTTTGTAAAACAGATTAATCACCACCCTCTTTTCCCCTCAGGCACTATGACTATTCTAGCTACTAGTATATTGCGTGTTATTTCTTTAATATTTTGAACTTTATTCCAAAGGGCAGGAACCAAAACTGACAGTACATCAAGACAACATGCTCTGTGATTCAAACAGCAAAATAATTGAGATCCTGTGCATACACAACATCCAAGTCTGTGTACGCACGTTGCACACGTGTGCGCACGCTCATTCACAAGCACAGACAAGCGTAAGGGCTTGTGGCCCAATTTTCAGAGACACTCATAGTTCATGTCCTCACCTCCCTTCAAATACGAAAAAGTAAGAACAAGCAAAATCTGATCAGTGAAACATCAAAAATAATTTTTGTAAAAAGTAGGCACCATTTACAGCAGGGTAACCACATTGATTCAACATGTGCTTCCACCCAATTTTTTCTCTCTCCTTTGGGAGAAGGACCCTGTCCACCCCTGTGGACTGCGTCACACCACAGAAATGAAAGTGTGTGGTGGCATCAGCAGGTTTAATCTTGCTCTTCTGCCTCAAGGGACACTGCAAGGCAGCGACTCAAAATCCTGGCTACGAGGCAGGGCTCACTGCCCGCCTGTGTCACCTCTGACACACCACCTCACCTTTCCGTGCCTAAACTGACACCATCACATTTAGTGCATGTTGCAAAAGCACAGCTTCTGTCCCTCTGTTGCTCAAGCTGTGAGAAAGGGATTGCATGCTGGAGAAAATAAAGGACTAAAGCTCGGGGCTGTGCATCCTGCTCCCAGATGTGCCATACGAAGGGCCATGAGTGACCTTGAACCGCCTGCTCTCTGTGCTCCAGTGCCCAGCCTGCTGCCCAGACTGCACATAACTCACTCACAGCACTTGTCCACCTGGTCCCTTTTGACTGTAGTATGGCAGAAGAGGGGTTTTTTTTCTGTTAGAAATTCAGCACAGAGTAAAACAAGTTCTTTTTGCCAGGTGAAACTCAAGGCACTAATTTAAGACAAGTAAAAAAAAAGTCCCAGTGGAAGCAGGAATTTCAGTGAATGAGGTTTTCTCCTCAAGAGCATCTAAATACCCAACTGTCAGCACAGAAAAGCTGAGAGTTCTGAACGTAGCATGAGCAGTACTACAAATGTATCCAGCAGTCCCACCCCACACAGACCCACTGGCACTTGTCAAGGCTGGAGGACATCCACGCTGAATTTGACTCCACTTCTCCTTACCTCTCCTATATAATCGTGCCCCCTGGTCACAGCTGGGCCAATACAGATCCAGGGACACAGCTCCTTCAGTTACCTTCTTCTGTAAAAGCATACAGAGGTTCTGAACATGGGACAAACGGGAATTGCAAAATCTTTCTCCTCCCAGTCTTCCCAGATACACCTCAACCTGCAGGACTCTGACTTGCCTTTTCACTCCTTTCTGATTTTCTCATCGAATTTTGTTTTCACAGCATTGTATCCAGCAAGGAGAACAGTAACAAGTCAAAGCCTGTTTTCCAACCTTCAGAAGGTAGGGTAAAGTAGCCTGGCTATTAAGGCAGGACTGCAAAAATATGTTCAGAGAGGATGGGGAGCAAGAGCTAGGACAAAAATGAAGGGGAGGCTGACCCCGAGCTTACGTGATGTCAGAAGCTTAGGTCTCCATCGCTCCTATCCCCAGTGGAAAGGGTGGCCCTTGGAAGCCAACCCCACTGCCTGCTCTTCTAAAGTCTAAACCAGTACAGGAGTCCAAGATGGGCCATGCCCTGTCTTCCTGACATCTGCCAGTTGTAACAATTTAGAAAGCTTGTTTAATTCATAACAGCCTTAAAATTCAAACCTATCATCAACAAGCCACTTACAGCTAATACTACAAACGACTAAACCAGACCAAATTCTCAGTTTTTACATAAACATTTGTTTAATATTTTAAAACCTTGTTTCCAGCAGTCAAGTAATAAGAGACCCACTTTCTCGTTTAAAAAGAGATTTCTGGCTCTTGTAATTAAAGAGGAACAATTGAAGGTAACTGCAATAAACCAGAAGTCCAGCAGACGCACAGCGACACTTTCTTAAAAGTCCCACCTTTCAGCTAGTCTCAAAATTTTCAATAAGCAGTATCAGTTTTAATTATCAATCTCAGAATCCAATAGTACACGGAGACTCCAAGAAACATATCCTACCTGTTTTATTCAGACACTTAGGACTTTGCTTAAATATTAAGTCTGAAACTCTGTTCATCTAGACCTGTCTGATTCCTGCACAGATCCCGAATGTGTCCTTTCCTCAGTCTATGCATACGTATAATAACTGTGACTACTGGATTTTCTTTTCAACTTTTTAATGCACATGGATCCTAATCAAAATATGGAACACCTTCTTCATCATCACAAAATGAGTGGCTATGTTCTCATTGAAAAGTTGCTTTTTGCTTTTCATCTATCAAGACTTTAAACCAAAACTAATACAATCATCGGGAACTGTGTATGCCTAAGCTACTTGCTATTCCCATTAGAAGCTCTGCACTACTCAATCATTCAAGATTCTCTGTCCCATTGTATTAAATATGCTCATATTTTGTGCGATGGGTACAATTAAAATTGTTTGGGGTTTCACACTGTTCTTATCTCTTATTTGCTCTCTAAAATATCCAGCACACGTTGAAACCAATATAGGTGATAATATAGATGTAAATATCACCATGGAGGCATCATGATAAATCTGACGCTGGGAATAATTCATTCAAGGTATCTAGATCCAATTTAAATTCTTTTCCAATTTTAACTGAGCCTCCATAACCAGATGAACTTAAACGAAGGTGTACAACTTCATGCTACGCTGGTAAACCACCCTAACTAGGAAATAAATTTTCAGTGATTAAGTTGAATTGTTCGTACAAAATGCCAGCTTCAGCTTTTCACCCATACAAAATAGCTTGGAAAATATATACTGCATGTGTTTATTATAGCTACAGTTGCTATGAACATCTATAACTCTCCAACAATTTCTTTGATTTATGTTCAAAAACATACAGGGCATGAAATGATGCCTGCAACCTTACATTTCCCTCAAGAACATTGTGGGGAGAAGATATATTCCAAAACATCATGTTAGATTCCTTGTTATGTCTCCTTTTTAAAATAAATGTATGATAATCAATTACACATGCTTCAAAGCAACTGCCACTAGATTCCCCAACAGAAAAGCTGTTTGAGAAAAGTTCCATTTTCTTTCCCCTAATGGTTGAGTTATAATAAGAGATCCTGCCTAGATATTAAAGGAAAAAAAAACGTATTATAAAGGATAGGCCTTGCTCCACTTGTATATGCACGCACAGGTTTGTGCTTGCCTAGACTTGACTTAGAACAAGGTTTTCAGAGAAGTAACATCTCCACTGATCAACATGCTAAGAAAAGGATGTGTGCGTGAAGATCTTGCACCTAATCTCCTTGTCATATATGCTTGTAGTAATCCAAATGATGTCAAGAGAATGACACAGATGATAAGTTAATGTATCAGGCTCGACTTCCCTTTCAACCTCAATATGCAAAACATCCCTGTAAGAAGTCCACCCAGCTGTAGCCTCCACTGGAAACAGAAACCTGCAGATGTTTATAGGAATATCAATTAAGCTGAATGGGAGCTCTGCCATTAACGCTGGTGCATGTAAGATTGGACTCTGCAGATCTGCCTGAACTCCACGCAGAGGCTGAAGTGCACGTTTTCTCTGGGGTATTGAGGCCAGTGGGTTATATGCCATTAAAAGGTAAGCATAATATGGACGGTAGTTCCACAGACTCATGGCTCTGGCACAGGGACAAGGGCAGCAGCCCTGGGCAGCACCCTTGCCCACAATGGGAAGACAGGAACGGCCAGGAGCACATAGAGTGAGTGCATGGACCCCCCCCAGCACAGAAAAGATCAGTCTGCCCTCCTTCAGGTAGTTGGTGCTGCCTGCGACCCAAACACGGAGCTCCCGTTCCCTGTGTCCTGGGCATTTAATTCGATCCTTGGGTTACACTGCGAACTAAATAGCTGACAAACAATATAGAAAATTGGACTGGATGGGACAAGTCCCTCTAAGGAGACTGGCACCTACTGACACTGAGTTTCCAGCAAATATGGAATAAGGTGGATGTGTGACTTGTTTCATGGCCCTGTTCATCCCTGTAAGTGTGCAAAATTTGCATGCCAAATAGGGACATGGAATAAATCCACTCATTCTACTCTTTCCCCCCCTCCGCCCCATTTTCTTTGAATCAAACCCTCAAAGAATGAAAATTCACAGGAGAGGAAATACTGGCTTGCACCCTCTTTGGCCCCCAGCGCTATTTTATCCATTACCAAAGAAGCCAAGGAGGAGGAGGGGAGAGGACCGGACGTGCGTGCCTACTGCCCATGCAGCCCCAGCCAGATAGCATCAACAGTTGTT
This sequence comes from Mohoua ochrocephala, assembly GCA_013398855.1. NCBI lineage: Eukaryota > Metazoa > Chordata > Aves > Passeriformes > Acanthizidae > Mohoua > Mohoua ochrocephala. The sequence goes on from VZTA01020421.1 coordinate 305,356, forward strand.
CTCCTATTTTCACAGTGGGAAATAAGCAGGTACTAGCTGTATTGGAATAATCAGGAGGAATCTAGGTCAAAATCAAAGCAAGACTGCTCTGTCCATTTGACAAAACTCACATGCAAACACAATACCCATGTAAAAACAAAAAAGTTATTTGTAGCAGTTATCTTTGTTAGGATTGCTAAACAAGCGTGCAGACGTTGGCCTACCTTGAGTAAAAGGCACTATTCCTTCCCTATGACTTCTGAAAAGGCATTCAAAATCAATATAAAATTGCAATATTAGGAAATTTTATAATCATTATTTCAGAAAAGCAGACTTGAAAGGGTCTCTTGTTCATGGGTAAATCTTCAGTTAGTTTTTCTAGTACCGGTGGTTCAATCGAAAGATTCGCCAACTGCCCCCTGGAGAAAACTGAAGATCTGCATTTAAATGGAGATACAGTATTTCCAAATGCACGGTACCTGCAAGGCAGATACTGTCAAGGTTTCTTAGTGAGTGGATCTCAAATTGTATTAGGTACATTTCAGTGCCGTAACTATCCCCATTTCGTAGGACTGGGGCTATTTCCATATAATTTTTTTTCCTGTGTGCATGCTTTGTAATATTTGTCCTGATAAGTCAGAATTAAACCCCCATCCACAACAAAGCCCTCACATAGCAACAACAAGGAATTACAACCTTATGCATAATTCTCTGATGGGGATGATGAAGACTGTATTAGATGGCCTGACTAAAAATCTTAAATAATTGAAAACTCTGATGACTTAATAGAGTAGTGAGCTTGGTTTACAATGCAGCCAATTTAGAGCCATAAAAACACCGTGTAAAATGTTTATCTTGTGGTTGACCATTACATATCCTATTTATTATTCCAAAGTATTTCAGCAGCATTTTTCTTCATCAATGCGGCTGCTGGCATTTAGCACCCACTCGCTAAATTCACGTGATTTTCCTGGAACGGCTTTAGGAAAAGAAAACAAAAAATTAGCAGATCACTACAAAACTGTTCCTTGTTACTATATGCCTCTTTTTCACATTCTGACTTGAACCGACTTCATGTGCTGCAAAATACGCTCGAAACTGCCGAGGCTAAAATATAATAAATCAAAGCCATATACGTGAAGTTAAAAAGACTGGTGCAACTACTGATCCTGACACATCAGAGAACCAAAAAAAAAATCAAACCTCATGAATACTTTGTTGCTAATGTACACGAGTTCAAAGAGCAGTGTTCCTCTTAGGAAAACATCTTAATTTTCATATCAGAAAATCATCCTAACCTCCCAGGAAAGTTTTCACGAGTATGCAAGGAAGGCAGAGAGAAGGTTTAGAGCGCAAAAGACACTCGTGATGGGTTTCAGACACGCAGGCATTAGTCCAGGCAGCCTCTCGCTGAAATTCAGGTTGCAATTGAAATGTCCCTGTAAACAAGGTTACTGCGAACGGCCCAAGATATCCTTCTCAGCAACACCTTCACCAGGAGCCCTTCAGCTGTCTACTTAGTTTGTTATACCTTATCTCACAGCCCTGACATCCTAATGCTGATTCAAATTCGGGATTCAAAATGAAAGACGAAATATCTCTAAGATCACTTAATATTGAAATACCATTGCAGTAATAAGTGGTGCCAGGCTGGAGATATGGATATAGTACTCTAGTGGTAACCTTTTAATTTCTGACAAAATACTGTGGAAAAACTGTGATGCTGCACAGACAGTTAATGCAATCGATTTGTTTTCCTTATTTTGATAATGAGCACGCTGAATGTCGTGTTTACCTTCTCCTGCCCCTGGCACATTTTTAAAGTCCTCTAAAAGGAGACCTGCCAAATTCCTGCATGGACATGAAACATCCCACGCCACGGAGCCCCCTCCCCAGCATGCTGAACCAGAGCTACCTTGATGCTCCCAAGACAAGGAAGATCATAACCACATGAGTCGCTTCGTCATTCTAAGTCTTTGGCTATTTTCAGTGGAAATGCAACGCACGCACCATGTATAATCTAATGTAGGTTATATTGTAAACTACTCCCATTCTGAAAGCGAGGGTAGGCATGCTACACCAGAACATTTTGTCCTCTGAAATAAAACAGGGAAGTAACAATGAAATGTATCAAGCAAGTTTTATACGTTGTATTTTAAACAGGGTAGCTAATAAATGCCTAAAACTTTGGTGGGTTTATACAAAGGGCACTCGGATTTCCCTCCCAGTCACAGACAGTGATAGGTTGAAGCGGGGGGGGGGGGCATCTGTTTTTCTGTTGTGTTTACTATTAGAATCTCCTTAATAGTACGAAAAGACAGGATTCCAGGGGGTGGGGGTGGACTGGGACAAGGGTACAGTATAGAGGACGGGGAGAATTACAGGAGAGAAACCCAAGCTGCTCAGTGCCTGCCTTCCCACACTACCATTCACCTTCATTTTCGTCTCCTTTATATTCTACTCATTTTTGCTTGCCTCCCCCATTATTTAGTCATCTCTTAAATGCAGTCCTCTCTTCTCTGGGATCACGAAAAACATATTAACTAGAACCAGTACACGGAGTGCATCCCCTGCAGCACTTCAAAATGTACCTCCAGACCAGTCATGCCTTCATGGCATTAATGACCAGGGGAA
>VZTA01020422.1:0-11205 GCA_013398855.1 Mohoua ochrocephala
AAAAAAAATTAAAAATCATCCATATAGAAGAGAAGTTAACAGTACCTCAGTTTCAGAGTCCTTCAGGTTGAACCCAAAAACAAAATAAAATTTTTAATAGCATTTAGCCATTTAGCCATTAGCTGCTGACATTCAGTGAAAGATTAAAAACTGAAACACCCATTGTAACTTTAAGGTGTTCCCCATAACCTTAATTAGTGAATGCATCTTAGTGCATCATCTGGGGAAAAATTAGAAATTAGCACTTGACTGTCAAAATAAATCAAGCTAAAAATCTGGTTTTATGTTGATGATATTAATTAATTTATTTAGTTAGTTAGTTATTTAATTATTTATTTTTTAACAAGGACCTTTCCAAAGCAAATTTTGAGTTTATCTTCTTCTGGAACTTTTTCAAACCAACCAAGTGATAGAGTCACCCTAAACTGAAAGGAGATATATTGCAGGGGAACAGCAGAGAAAATAGAGGGGATGAGGAACTCCAACCAGACTGCTTTTGGAAAGCACTGAATAAACAAATCAAACCTGAATTAAAAAAAAAGGCTTTTAAGGTACTTCTCCTTTCCCAAATAAAAGGGAAAAAGAAGGTGTAATCAAGCAGAGTACAAACACATCATGCCTTAGACATAAATCTCAACTCAGTACATTATCTATCCCATCATGTATATACGATGAGAGGAAAGAAGCAAACATCTGGAATGTGCAGCGAAAGATGAAAGGCATGCAAGCCCATACGTTCTACATTGAAAGGAGAATGTTTACATCAATTTTGGTCTAGGATAATCTTTTCAGACCCATTAACTCACTGACTTGCCAAGTTAGGTGACCTCAAGAGTAAAGGCTACTCTCTAGCAGTGGTTAAGAGGTTCAGGTTTCCAGGAAGAGAGCATTCATTGTACGGAATATATGGCATGAGTGTGACAATGATACCTACAAGTATATGCCACACGTGTGTGATAAGAGCTAGGAGGAGGCAGGGAAGTGTTGCCATTTACTAGGGAAATGGACTCCTCTGCTAATATTGCAAAGATTTATGAGCCCTTAATCAGCAGGCATTAAGGCACTGATGAGAAAAGCAGCAAAACAGGCAAAGCTCTCTAAGCTTCCTGCTAAGCTCCTGCAACCATAAAGATTGTGCAGTGACACAAAGGCTGGCTACTTAAAGTCTTCATGAAAAGACACCACTGGCCTCGTCAGAGAACTATATTTTGCTCATTTATTCACAGACTTGAGTTAGATCATGTCTCTTCCTTTTTTTAGGCATCTCAGAGGAAGAAAAAATAAGATAATGTTATTTCTGTGCAATAGATGTCTATTTTTGTCCAATGTATAATGAAAAAGACACTATAATCAAACTGATACATTAAAACTTGCTTATGTGGTTGACAAAAGGCACAAACCATACTTTTTCACCTCCCTAACTCAGCCTAGCACCTAAAGAGACCCCACAAACCCTGTACCATTGGCTCCTGTGCCAAAGCAGTGGGGGAGTTACTGTCCTCTTTCCTAGGCATTTGTACCATTTGCTGTATTTTCTAATGTAGTTTTGCAGGGTCTTACCTGAAGATGGAGACCGAAGACATTTTTCTAAGGAACGGCACTTTGCAAGAACATGTTTTATCTGATGTGCAGCTTCCACGTGCAAAGATAAATTGTTTATATACTGCTTAAGATAAATCTTTCTGAAGCCTGCTATTTCTGTGGGCCATATGTTTGAAAGCTTTTACCCAAAGCATGATTATTTTTATGCCACAAGAAAGTTGCTTCATTTCCTAATAAGAATTGAGGTTTTGGAACATAGTTTCTCTAGGGTATTTTTCTTTTTTTTTTTTAAATCTAGCAAGCACTGCTTAAAGCTTCATTCCAAGTATTTGGAGAAACTGGATTAGTAAGTGAATATTCACACTTGGACATGCACATATGTATTTCTTTCTTACGTGGCTAACAGCTGTGCAGAGTACTGTCTTTCCAAGGAATCATAACACAAAACAAGTTGCTCGTCTATAAGATTTCCACCAAGAAGAATCTCATTTTTATGTTTTGGGTTTTTCTCCCCCCGCCTTCCTTTAATAAGCTATCCCATTGTTTCTGGGTGCTTAAGCATTCCCATATTTAATTCCATCTTGTACAATTCTCTCCTGTTTCTGTTACAAAGTTAAAGACTGCACATTTTATAATGTTCATTTCTTTAAATAAGGAAAACCATGGGGTTCCCTAGTCTGTGCTCTCTGCATGACACATTACCGAGTGAGCCAGCAATCACATTCCGTACTGACCAAACCTTCCAAAATGCAAAAGTTGCTATGATCCAGCCTAAAGGTGAGAGCAGCACAGGCTACCAGTCATAGACAAGAGAATCTCCTCACTAAGCTTTGCCTGTGGGTTTACAAGAGGGGATTGCATTCAAACTGAGCTCCGGTGGTTGATGCACTTCATTGCCTGCTTGAGGAAGAGCTTCCCTCTTTGCTCTGTCACTCTACAACATCCCTATTAAGAGAGATTTAAACTCTGATTATCAGGTCAGCTCTGGTTTTGCCTGTAGACCAAAAATTGTGCACAGATACACTGCATTCACATTTCAACGTCGTGATAATTCACCTAAGCAAAAGGTAAGATGAATACTGCCAACTCACTGGGCACCATTACTATGAGGAGAAATATACACCTGACTTAAAGTGGAGGAGCATTCTCTTCTGCTGCCTGAAATCTTTTGGGACAAGATGCTGGCAGCATATCAATACAGAATCCTACAAGCAGAAAGGGCACAGCTCATTCAGACCCTACCTGGCTCCTGAAGTAAACATCCCTACTTTTCAAGATGGAGAGCTAGTGAAATTTTGACTCATTGCTATGTTCATCTGTGAAATAGTAAGCTGGCAGAGTGCACTGTCCCCAGTCCACATTATTAGGTCAGAGCAAGGTCTCCTTGGAAAGCCCTCTTCCTCAGATTCCCCTGCCAAGAGTACACACTGCACAGCAAGGAAGCAGAACTGAAACAGAAACCCCAAATGGTTATGCTCAATGTGAAAAATTAAAATAACAAGGAAAAATACATCGATCAATAAAATGCCAGTGCATTTTAGCCCTCTGAAAAACACTGCTGATGGCTGCACTCTTTAGAAGTTAGAGCACATTTTTTCAAACACCCACCCCCCTCCTTTTTTTTTTTTTTAATCTCCTGCAAAGTCAAGATAGGATCACAAAGTTCAGCTGGTTTTAGGAGGATTAAGGTTTAGGGATTAAGCTTCATTCATTTGGGGATGTAAATTAGCGGCAGAGGGACAGCAGCTGACTGGTGAGGAAAGGGAGGAAGGAGGAGGCAGGTCAAAGAGCAAACCATGCACGACTGCAGGCTTTCGCCGGCATAAATCTCAAATGACAATGTATCTGGCACTCCACCACAAGAAAGTGAAATAAAGTAATATTGCCCAATATACTTCAAAATCTTTCTCTGTTACTAAGTGCATAAAGGCAGAATGATAAAATCCAGGTTTCTATTAGCAATAGCATCAGTGATGAGTAGGTCCTTGTTCCACCCTTCCTATACTTAATAGTGCAAGGAGAATAGAAATAGATTTTTTTCCCAAAGCATTCCTCTGGCTCTGGCAGACCCTCACATACACAAAAAAACCCCCAATCAACCTCATACTTTTCTCCTAATTTGACTGCCCTGGGTAGCAGTAGCAATGTGGCAGCACAGGGCTATGACCGTAACACACTTCCATGACCTGAGAGCCTTCATATCCACAGGCTCCCTGCGTAATTTCAAATGCCTCTACGATTCACCATCCCAGCAGCAATGGAAAACTAGCATGCAATTCCTCTCAGCTGCCCTTTCGGCTGCCTACCTCTGCAACCCTGGTGACTACATTAGAAATATATCACAACTACGCCTCCACAATAGCATTTTTAACTACAGCTACCTGCCTTCAGTGTGCATTACATCTGCTGAAGTTACCAGCAAAATAATTACTCCCATTGACAAGATTAAAATGATGCAGTAATAAAAGTTATGTCGTGCTCTATTAGAAACAGAAATCCCAAAGCATTTCCATAGTCCAGCTTTTTTATTGGCTAAGCGACAGGTTGCATTTTACAGATCAAGATTGGCTTGCAATGTTTGCCATTAGAAAAGCTCGCTCTGGCTTGAAAAATGAGTAAACACAGTCAGGAAGTGATTGAAGGAGCACAGATCGCCAAGATATAATTTATAGTTACTTTCCCACACTTCAAACTGTAGTTCTGTCCTTTGGACTCCAAAATTATTGATATAATTAAAATACTAGATTGCCAATCCAGAAGTGCCTGATAGTATCTAATTCAATTGTCACTGTTTATTTCAGTCCATTTTAAAAGCCAAGTCATCTATTGCAAACAAATCTGGAAAGAAATCATTCCAAAAACATACACACACGCACATATAGACACACATCCATACATAAACTGAAGTCCTGCGAGTCTCTCAAGACCCCGTTGCCATTTCAACCTCCATTATTTATGAAGCTACAAAACAACTCTATGTATGGGCCAGATGAGCCAGTGGTTAAGTAGGCAAGTCTTGTACTAAACATGAAACCTCAGCTCTACTTTGGGTCAGGCACTACTTCTAGAGGAAGAACCAAACACAGATCTGAGAGTTCTCTGCTGTCACAAACAGTCCATTTCTCTCGGACATGTATTTCCACTCCCTGATATGTGGTAACCCAGAAACTACCCCGAGATAGGTGCTAGGCAGGTTCACTTGCCGTCTTCCTTCTGTCAAATTCCCACCAGCACACCTAGCAGAACAACTCCTCGAGAACAAGATTGCCCTGGACTGGGATGACCCAAAACTGCAGTCAGCTGCTAGAAATAACTGAGGCAGAAGCTTTTTAGTGGTGAAGGGTCTGTAAGGACCAAGCAGTTGGTTTGTATCTCAATGGAAGCTCCTTCCCCTTGCTCTACTTGTTGATTGCAAATGCACTTCACCCACTTTACTGTTCTCACCAGCTGTGCCAAGCTTCCATTCCTCTTCCCTCCAAACTTTTCCCCACACTCCTCCATGCTGCGGCTCCACTCCTCATTTTCTACTGCCCGCCAGTCTTTACACCTTCCCAACTCAAGTTCATGTACATCCATGTAGAAGCATGGCCATAACACGACACAAAGACATCAGTATTTTTACATTGTTCCCTTTTTTCCTATTCTTTCATCTATTTACGTGGAGCAACATTTTACAACAGCATGCACAGAAATTACCATCCCCCTTTACTTTCAGTGAGGCAATACACTTAGGCAGCCTGCAATGTAAAATTTGGCTTCTGGTGATGACAATGATGAAAATTCATCCCCAATTCTGTTGCTGGAGGGAAGGGATGCGATCCAGAGAGACCCTGACAGGCTTGAGAGGCAGGCCAATGCAAACCTCATGAAGCTCAACAAAGTGACCTGGATTATGGCAATTGCAGACACACCCACAGGAGGGGCAGAGAAGCGAATGAGAGCAGCCCTGAGGAGAAAACTTGGGGAAAAACCTGCAGGGGAAACCTGGGTTGATGAAAAACTCAACATGACCCAGCAATTTGCATTTGCAGCCCAGAAAGCCATCCTGGGCTACATCCAAAGCAGTGTGGCCAGCAGGATGAGGGAAGGGATTCTGCCCCGCTGCTCTGCTCTGGTGAGACCCTACCTGGAGTGCTGTGCACAGTTCTGGGGTCCCCAACCTAAGAAGAACATGGAACTGTTGGAGTGAGTCCAGAGGAGGGCCACAAAGTGGATTAGAGGACTGGAGCACCTTCCCTACAAAACCAGGCTGAGACAGTTGGGGCTGGTCAGCCTGGAGAAGAGAAGGTTGCATGGAGACCCCATAGCAAACTCCCAGTATCTGAAGGGAGCCTACAGGGAAGTCAGAGAGGGACTCCTCACATCAGAACTGTAGTGATAGGACAAGGAGTAATGGGTACAAACTGAAAAGAGGGGAAATTTAGGTTAGACCAAGGAGAAAAATCAGCCTACAGTCTTCCACGTTTAAATTTTTGACAGATAAGAAGTCAGTAAAACACACGTGTTGGCACCTAACATGAAGGGAAGAAAATAGAAATTTGCACCACTAAGACAAAAACAAATATACCTTCAGTGGATGTAACTGACAACCCCAAAGAATTACTGTTGTCCTAAGTTAATTAAAGACAAAATTTAGAGAGGAAAGGGTCCTTAGCCTGCACAACAGATGTTGCTCCCATGTCACACTTAGGTTCTTTAAGTTTGCTTTCTTCAATTACCGTGATTGAATGATTGTGATCCTGCTTGATCTTCATCACTGTCTTCTTCAAGAAGGTCCCATTTCCCCTTTATTCTGAACACGGTGCTTTGCTTCTTCAGGGACTTTGGTCATTACCTTCACTACTTTCACATAACCTGCCTGATTCCTGCATCTGATGAGGGAGCTGCAGGTAGAAAGCCGTCTTACTGTGATGATATGATGTTACTTCTAGTGCTCCCACTGCACTTAACTTTGGAGCTGGGATGATGCCATGTTCACCTGAGAAAAATCCCAGCTACCATCAAGTTCTACCATCGAAAATGTTGGGCTGCCTTTCTGGGTTGTGTAGAACAATAAACTGAGAGGGAACTGAACTGTGCTACAATTCTTATAACAGGCTGAAAGAAAGAACACAGAAAAGAAACTGTGCTCCTATTTAAGCATGTTGAACAACTTGTAAGCATCTTTCTGCTTCCAATATTTCATTTTATTCAGTTAATGAAAGCCCAGATAATTAGAGGATTTTTTTCCCCAGACAACTTTTTTTTCCCCTGTGAATGCAAGAAGCAAGCAAGCAAAAATAAGTCACATCTCAGTCTCACATTAACCTATCCAATTATTAGGCAGAAAATCTTTGGTTGCCTCCCCCCTATAATGGCATTTAGCGGGAATGAACAAAAAAAGTCCTGCTGTACCTATATCTGTTTACCACAGTCTATCGCCCTGCATACACTCAACCGCCAGCTAAAAATAACACTGAAACTAAAGACATTTTATGCCACTGCCTTGATGGGGACAGAATTTCGTTTTTTGCACCTTTTGTAGACAGCAGATACATCAACACACCGTGTGTTTGTCCTCCCAGTTAATAGCAGAATTCAAAATTCCTAGAAAAGTCACCTAGAGCAGACCCTACCAGGAATATTCTTCATGGCAGATAAGCAACAGGTCAAACAACATTCAGACATTGTATTACATACCTGAGGAAGCTAAAGTAGACAGGGGCATCATACTAAACAACATTTCCTGTTTCAAGTCAAACATTCGCAGTGATTAGAGAATGAATACTGGTGGCTTCCCAAGTTCTAGGCTATCTTTGTGGTGTAAGCAGTTCACATTTTTTACTCACATTAAGAACTGTTTAGATCTCAGCCTGTAACATTGTCTAGACATGAAGAAGGCACTCTACTTGTTAACGAAACTGAGAAACTCATTTTGACATTTAATGTGTCATATCTATTTTATTTATAATCTCTAAACAGTAATGAGACATCTCCTTTGTAAAACAGGATTAAATAGATCTGTAAACTGCTACGTAGAACTCTGGTGAATTCAATTTGGGAAGGAAATGAAGGTTTCTCTTTTTCATGACTTAACCAAGAACCCTTCCAAGAGGCTCTTATAGGGGAGAGGTGGCAGGCAGCCTGCCTCACAAGTGATGACAGCAGCCCCTAAATCAAGTGTCACACAGCTTCAAACCCTGAGGAGTCATCAGTCATGCTTGCAGGAGGGGAAGGAGCAGCCTCCTTCCTTGAGATCAATGAGGCAAACACAGAATACTCCTTCTGCGCTCCTAAGGATGATTGATGACTCCTTAGCAGCTGAAGTGTGTGACATTTGATTTCACTCACTGATAAGATTGTGTCTATCCAAACACCTTCTAGTTAATGTTTCCAGGGCCCCCACATAGCTGTTCTTTGTGACATTTTTTACACAAAGCTCAATTGTTCAATGATTAATGAATTTCTCAACAATGGAAGAAAATTCTGTAAGAGAATTTTATAACTGTGTCCCTTGATACTCCGATCACAACACAAAACAGGAATCTAGGCTCCTCAAGAAAACTAATGAGAGATCTCCTGCACCTGTCAAATGACACTTGTAGGCAAAACAGTCCTAAAAGAGAACTGGCTTTTTTCCTGAACACTTTAAAATGTACACTCTAGGTCTGCTTTCCAGAAAACCTAATGCTATTGATATTGATTAATATATTGCTAATGATATTGATTAAATATTTTCCAAAACTTTAATAAGCAGATTTACACAAGGTTATAGATTTCGACAGACTTGAAACATGCTTTATAGCTTTCTTATTCTTCTTACAACACCATATTCTGATCCAGTTATTTCCTATTTTGTAATGATGCCATCAACATGATTTGAAACTATGCTTTGTAACTACAAGGTACACTTGCTTATAGGTTCTAAAACACGCATGCTTTATATTACATCCAGTTGAATCACAGGCCTGGGTAAATAAACTTTTTTAATATCATTTAAATCTCACAGCACTATTTACATTTATTATTGTGTTTTTGCTCAATTGTTTTTGCTTTTAAGATTGATATTGAATTAAATGTTTTAAGCAGATGTATTTTTAACTCTCTTATGAAATGAAGAATGTTTTTTGAGCCCGATTTTCTAAGTGCCACGTTCGGCTGGATTCAGCTCAATGCCTTTGGAAGTTTTAGCACTTTGCACAAAAATCATGAGACTTTGATAAATACAAGAACCAGGCAATTCAGAAGTCTGTCACAAAATCCATTCAAAGGGAGAGAAACTGTATTGGTTGTCACTTAAACCTTACTCTTTGTTTGTCAAAAAGCATACTGGTAAACAGAGGAAGAAAACTGCAGTACAATCCAGAAAAAGATGATGACTGTGGCTCTCTCACCCCTTCAGAATGAATGACTGGAACAGAATGGCAGTAGTGTCAAAGAAAAACACTCCACATAACCTTTATCATTTTGCCAAAACCAGCCCACCAGAAGAAATCAAAGAGAAATTCTGTGCTTGGACTTGCCAAACGAATCTTTCATCTGAATTTTGAAACAAAGACATTGCTCTTGCCAAACACTGCTAAGCTTTGTTGAGGCCTCACGTGAAAAATCAAGAGCTCCAACTATTTGGAATTCAAATTCAATGTAAAACTTGGGCTTATTCCCAATTAATGCAAATGAGAGACTGCACACTACCTTGAAAGTTTTTAAATTAAAAATGATCCTGACATAGAACTGTGCCAAATTAAGTCAGCAATGATGAAATGATAAAAAAATGGAGTTATGAACTGTCCTGGCACTTAGAGACATGATGAAGTCTCCATAACACTCTGAAAACTTGTTATTGTGAAAACACTCTTTTTTAAGTCAACATTTTATTTCCAAAATATTACACTCTCAAGGAATTTAAAATACTATCTATAATGGCATACAACATCAAAAAATATATTTACGTTGAAAAACATACTTTAAAAAAACATTTACCATAATGATAAATTTCTAATGCTGACATACTTTCATGTCATATAAAAAAAAAAAAAATTAGGTACAACATTTTGGACAATAATGTTTCTTTTATAATATAATCTTATTATATTTACTTGTAGTTTTCTTCAGTAAAGAACTGGAACAGCTTTTCTTTCTAAAACTGATACAAAAATTACCGTACATTCTCTCTCATGGTTCATTACGAGATAAACTAAAATCACACTACTCCAAGGATGTCCTTAGTAATGTTGTTGTTAAGGACAGCAAAGCAAGCAGGGAAACTGGGGTTGACAGGGGCTTGTTTTACAGTTGAAAGAGTACTACCTCAAATACTTGAGCATATTATATGAATACTCCCCAGCCTGGGGAACACTTTTCAATTACCCCCTAAGAGAACCTGTATTTTAAGAATATATATAGACTTTTTAAAGGGACTATTTGCTCGGCAATTAGCCACAGTTCTACCAGAAAGAGCTTCTTTATGTGGTAACTGATAAGTCCAAAATCCCTTTCCATACCACATACATTAGAAAACAAGGAAGTTGAATTCTTCAAGGAAAAATATGTCCTGAAACAGTCACACACATTTCACTTAAGACTAAATTAATACACAGTTATGGGCTGTGTGCATTGCTTTTCCCTTCTCTCTCTCGTTACTCTTCAACACAGCCAACTCCTTAAATTAACCAGGATAAATATTTAAACAACATTTTCAGTAGAACAGCTGATCAGCTGGAAGAGAGAGATCTTACCGGTGTGTTCTCTGAAAGCACCGAGCACTTGTGCTCAGAAATACCTACTAGACGTCAAATAACCTACAGTCAAATAACCTACAGGGAAGAGGACATTTATGAATGCCCAAACTGGGAGAATTCATGGTGGAAGGGCATGGGAGGCGCAGGATGGGTGGGAAGAGAGGCTTAGCACTCACTGCTAAATACGTGTGAGTGCCTAGATTATCTGTGGAATACATAAAGGCAGCAAAACACAAGTATTTCCCAGAAACAGCTGAAGTGCACAAAAAGAGAAGAAACCAGAGAAGATTCTTGGAAACCTGCCTGATTTCCTCTGAGCACACAGTCCACATGCTTGGCAAGCTCACAGGGAAACCCAACTTGCATCCTTGTGACTCTCAAGCAGTCTCCCTCTGGGAACGAGGGACGTCGTCTCTTGAAGAGACAATGGTTTTCCCAATCTGCAGTCATGAGATGACCAGACTGTTTTGAACTGGAACTCCTTCTTTGTCCGAAAATTTCAAAATTCCGGGGGATATTTTTCTGACCCAGAACACATTTTCAACTACCAAGATTTAGCATTAAATGGTCCACCCTTCACCACTCACTCCTATTGTTCAGAAAATTTTAATTCTGGCATTTTCTAAATTCTAAATGCTTAACTTTGAAACCTATAAAAAGTTTCAACTGTGTTTAGAAAATTTGCAGTTCTGTAGTCTTGCAGATTTCTTAAATGCTTTTATTCTTAGAATAAATGTCTATTTAAAACACAGCACAAATGTTAAACTAAGAGTTTGAAATCTTTCCACCTACCTATTATAGCTAAAAAAATGATTACAGGTTTTCATACTCCATTTGGATCCATTAGTAAAGGAGGAGAAGTCCTCCTCTTACTGATTTCATTTATATTTACAGAAAATGGAGTGTCTCAAATGAATTCCATTTTAGAATCACAGTGATAGTA